>ONZH01030460.1:0-59074 GCA_900303285.1 Rhinella marina | reverse complement strand
TTCAGCGGCGCCAGCCAAAGACCTGCGCCGTGATGCCCTGTAACAGCTCTTGGGCGGTGTGCCTATTGTCACCTAAGCTCAGCAGTTTCAGAACCGCATGTTGGTGCTTACCCACAGCAGTGCTGCTGCGCCTAGAGCTACCGCCGTGCTCACGGATGGTAATGAGAGTAGGAGGAGGAGGAGGGGTCGGAGGAAGAGGCATAATTAGTCTGAGAAACCGTGACGAGGTAGGCCCCGCAATCCTCAGTGTGGGCAGTACATGAGCGGCCCCAGGGTCAGACTCGGTCCCAGCCTCACCAAGTTAACCCATGTGCCGTCAGGGAGCTATAGTGTCCCTGCCCGCCAGCACTTGTCCACGTGTCTGTGGTTAGGTGGACCTTCTCAGTAACCGCTTTGGTCAGGACACGGATGTTCTCTGACACGTGCTAGTGTAGGGCTGGGATGGCACATCGGGAAAAAATTAGTGGCAGCTGGGGACCAAGTACCGAGGACAGCCACCGCCATCAGGTTGCGGAAAGACTGGTCTCTACCAGTCTATAGCGCAGCATCTCCAGGATCAGCAGTTTGGAGATGTGGACGTTTAGGGCTTGTGCATGTGGGTGGGTGGAATTGCTATTTGCGCTTGCGCTCCAATGTCTGATGCAAAGACAGCTGAATGCTGAGCTGGGACAACATTGGTGTAGGGTGTAGAGGATCGTGGAGGTGAAGGGGTGGTTGTAGGGCAGGAGGCGTGGGCAGGGGTCCTGGGCGGGGGTTGACTCGCAGAGCCAGCATTTGACACAGGGGAAGGAGCAGTGGTGTTACCCGCAGGAGGTGAACGGACTTGGTTCCACTGAGTCGTGTGTTTAGCACTCATATGCCTGCGCATGCTGGTAGTGGTTAGGCTGGTAGTGGTGGCTCCCCTGCTGATCCTGGTGTAGCACAGATTGCACACCACAGTCTGTCGGTCATCCTCACTTTCTTTAAAGAGCCTCCAGACTTGCAAACATCTAGGCCTCGGCACGAGGAGCTTCACTCCGTAAAACAGTTGCTGATCTACTTGCTCTGGCCCTGCTTCTCCCTCTGGCCACCCCACTGCCTCCTCCAACCTTTTCTGGTGCTGCAATTGCCTCCCCCTCAGAAGCACTGTCTTGACTAGGCTTACCAACCCAGCTCGGGTCAGTCACCTCATCATCCACCAGCTCTTCCTCCGATTCCTCACTCTGCTCCCCCCTCAGATTTACTGCCCTGACAACAACGTCACTGTCTGACAACCATGTCTCATCCTCATCTTCCGACATCTCTTGACACACTACTGGCACTACGTCCACACTCTCATCACCCACAGACTGCGAAAGTTTGAAATTTTGGGCATCGGGAAAGAGCAACTGCTCCGGTTGCTGCTGAGCAGTGGTTTGTGACTCTGGGAAGGGTCCTGCCAGAGTTCCTGGGAGTATGCTGGATCTGAATCCATATTTTCCATGGGGAGGCCAGGATGGGGGGGAAGGAGGTTGAGCTGGAGGAGCCAGAGGTCCACTCGCAGGGGTCAGCACGAGCCAAAAAGCACCATCTATGCCAAAGCACCATATTGCCTAAGCGCCTAGCAGTTAATCATGGCAGTTAGACAGGGCAGGAGACAGAGATGCTATGTGTACTTTTCAAACAAAGTTAATCACAGCACAGGTAGGCTACAACATTGTCTCACACAGGCTCTGGCTACTCTTCTCATTGCTATGGCTGTCTACTTTCAAAATCAACCACAACTTCCACCCTCTGCCCCTTCTCTCCACATCAGTCCTCCCTCCTTCCCTCACCCTTGTTCAGTTCACATACACTTCACACCCTCCTACAGCACTCTGACCCATCTTCCTCCACAACGCAGCATAAAAAACACCATTATAAATCCTTCAACCACTTGCTGTCCCTTCCTATTCTCCTGCTCCTAGCTGCAGGGGATATTTCACCAAATCCTGGCCCTCCTTCTGCTGCTAGCTTGTCCTATGCCACACACCGAAACCCCAAAAATCTTATTAATGTTCACTGCACATCCTCTTCTGTCTTTTTTAACTGCGCACTCTGGAACGCACGGTCGGTTCGTAATAAACTACCCTCAATCCATGATCTCTTTCTCTCACATTCTCTGAACTTGCTGGCTCTTACAGAAACCTGGCTTCAACCCTCAGAAACTGCTTCCCCTGCTGCCCTATCTTATGGTGGACTTCACTTCTCCCATACCCCCAGACCTGATGACAGGGATGGGGGAGGAGTAGGAATACTACTTTCTTCACAGTGCACATATCAGGTCACTCCTCCTGTACCCTCTCTTACATTCCCCTCTTTTGAGGTTCACACCATCAGACTCTTTCATTCATTCCCCCTGAGAGTTGCAGTTGTCTATCGTCCCCCAGGCTCCCCTCACCAATTCCTGGATCACTTTGCAGCTTGGCTTCCTCACTTCCTATCTTCTGAATCACCAACTCTTATTATGGGTGTATTTTAATATCACCATTGATGATCCTATCTACCCATCAGCCGCTCACCTTCTTTCTTTAACCTCCTCTCTTGGCCTATCACAACTTTCTTCCTCTGCCACGCATGAAAATGGCAATACACTTGATCTAGTCTTCTTCCGTTACTGCTCAGTTCTAAACTTTTGTAACTCACCCTTCCCACTTTCTGACCACAATCTTCTTTCCTTTACTATTAAGACCTCTCACTCTTCTCCTGACAGTCCTACTTTTCACACTTACAGAAACCTGCACACCATTAACTGCCAGCAGCTTATTAACACCATGAAATTAGATCTTATCCCAATCTCTTTCCTCTCTTGTCCAGACTTGGCTGTCAATCACTACAACCAGACCCTTAAAACCACCCTAGATGAAGTTGCTCCAATATCAATCCGACCCTCCCGACGCAGAACACGGCAACCCTGGCATACATCTCAAACGCGTTTTCTCCAGCGCTGCTCCAGATGTGCAGAAAGCTTATGGAGAAAATCACAAATATTAGCAGACTTCCTCCATTATAAATTTATGATCAAAACATACAATTTGGCTCTCAACATTGCAAAACAAAAGTACTTCACCTCTCTCATCTTCTCACTCTCAAAAAAACCCAAAGCAACTCTTTGACACTTTTCATTCCCTTCTAAGGCCCAAAATTCTAGAACCAGTCACTGACCTCTGCGCTGATGGCATGGCCACCTACTTCAGGGACAAGATTGCCAGCATCCGGCAGGAAATAATCCCCCAGTCCCCAAATCTCAATCCTCCTCCCTCTTATTCCTCACCTGCTCTCTCTCCTCTTTTGACCCTATAACAGAGGAAGAAGTCTCAAGGCTTCTCTCTTCTTCTCGGCCCACGACCTGTAGCAGCGATCCTATTCCATCACACCTCCTCAAGTCCCTCTCCCTGGCTGTCATCACTCACCTAACTACAATTTTTGACCTCTCTCTCTCTTCTGGTATTTTTCCCTCCTCTTTCAAACACTCTGTTATAACCCCACTACTAAAAAAAACATCTCTTGACCTGACCTGTGCTGCTAACTACAGACCGGTTTCTAATCTCCCTTTCATCTCTAAACTCCTTGAACGTCTTGTCTACTCTCGCTTAATAAGCTATCTCTCTGCAAACTCTCTTCTTGACCCCTTACAATCTGCCTTTCGCCCTCTTCACTCTACAGAAACTGCCCTTACTAAAGTGTCTAACGATCTCCTAACAGCAAAAAGAAATAGGGATTATTCTCTACTGATTCTTTTGGATCTCTCTGCAGAATTTGACACAGTAGACGATAAACTCCTCCTCACCATGCTCCACTCGATTGGACTTAAAGACACTACTCTCTCTTGGTTCTCTTCCTATCTCTCTGGCCACTCCTTTAGTGTATCCTTCGCTGGCTCTTCTTCTTCTCCTCTCCCTCTTGATGTTGGCATTCCTCAGGGCTCAGTACTAGGTCCTCTACTCTTCTCCCTCTATACAGCCCCCATTGGACAGACTATCAGTAGATTCGGCTTTCAGTACCATCTCTATGCTGATGACACCCAACTATACACTTCATCCCCTGAAATCACCCCTGCTTTACTCCAAAACACCAGTAAATGTCTGTCAGCTGTCTCTAACATCATGTCCTCTCTGTATCTAAAACTAAACCTCTCCAAAACTGAACTTCTTGTCTTTCCCCCATCTACTAACCTACCTAATCTTGATATTTCAATCTTGGTCTGTGGTACTATCATAACTCCGGTGCAACGTGCCCGCTGTCTCTGGGCCACATTTGACTCTGATCTTTCCTTTGTTCCCCATATTCAATCACTTACACGCTCTTGTCGTCTGCACCTCAAGAACATTGCCAGAATCCGCCCTATTCTTACAGTGGAAACCACAAAAACTCTTGTTGTTGCCTTGAATCACTCTCGTCTTGACTACTGCAATGCATTACTAATCGGTCTCCCTCTCTCTAAACTCTCCCCCCTTCAGTCTGTCCTAAATTCTGCAGCCAGGCTCATCTATCTGTCCTCCCATTACAGTGATGCTACTATTCTATGCCAGTCACTTCACTGGTTGCCCATCCACCACAGAATAAAGTTCAAACTTCTCACTCTCACCCACTAAGCTCTCCACAGTGCTTCCCCTCCATACATCTCTTCCCTCATCTCCGTCTACCACCCTACTCGTGCTCTCCGTTCTGTTAGTGACCTAAGATTAATATTCTCTATAATTCGTACCTCTCACTCCCGTCTTCAAGATTTTTCTCGAGCTGCACCTACTCTCTGGAATGCTCTGCCCCTGAATATTACGTCAATTCACAACTTCCCTACATTTAAACGTGCCCTAAAAACACATCTTTTCAGGCAGGCTTATCATGCTTCCTAAAATGACCTTTCCCCAACTAAACCGCTCCCCCACCAACTCCTCTGGCCTGAACTCGATCCTCTAATAGTCCCAAATCCGAAGCAGATCGGCCGGCACCACTCCTTTCACTACAATTATAGCTCGAATCCTACTTATCGCAATCAACTACCTTATGTGTCACCCCCTATTCCTCATAGATTGTAAGGTCTTGCGAGCAGGGCCCTCACTCCTAGTGTTTCAGTTGTATATTAGCCAGTCATTTTTGTATTGTACAAGAACCCTATGATTTTGTAAAGCGCTATGGAATATGGTGGCGATATATAAATATTATTATTATTATTATTACTCCCTTGGCTAGCGTGGGTGGACTACGTGGAAGACTGGGTGGTGGATAAATTACTGGACACATTATCCGCTATCCACGTCATCACCTGTTCGCACTGTTGTGGTTTCAATAGTGCTGTACCACGTGACCCTGTAAGTTGCGAGATGAAGCTAAGGAGCAAACCTCTGCGACGTTCCACTGCTCCCTCATCAGCAGGTACTGTGTCACCCTGCTCAGGACCACGGCTTCTGCCCCCCTACATCACTTGGACGCCCACGTCCTTGTCCTCGACCCTTAGCCCTTGGGTTCAACATTTTGTGTATTCACTAAACTGTAGAATTAATATCTGAGGCCAAAACCGTTTTCAGTAGACTGTAGAATTACTATCTGAGGCCAAAAACGTATTCTCTAGACTGTGGCTAGTGTACCACACACCACACATTGTTTCACTGGACTGTATTAAATGTATCTGAGAGAAAAAACGTATTCTCTAGACTGCTGCTAGTGTACCGCACAACACAGAATTTTTCACTGGACTGTATTAAATGGATCTGAGAGAAAATACATATTCTCTAGACTGCGGCTAATGTACCGCACACCACACAATTGTTCAATGGACTGTAGTATATGTATCTGAGAGAAAAAACGTATTTTCTAGACTGCGGCTACTGTACCGCACACCACAGAATTGTTCACTGGACTGTAGTCACCGCCATGCTGTGTCAGGCTAAATTTTTGGGTGGTTCAGCTGCTATCTTAGTCTAACCAAGCCACTCTGGGGTTCACCGCCATGCTGTAAACTGCAATCTCAGTCTTAACAAGTCATCCTGGGGTTCACCCCCATGATGTAAACTCCAATCTCAGTCAAACTTTGTAATTTAGGGGTTCATCACCAAGGTGTGCTAGACTACAATTTTAGCGGGTTCACCTGCAATCTCAGTCACAGACTGTCATTCAGGGGTGCAGCACCATGCTTTTCTAAACCATTTGTTTCTGAGGGTCACCTCCAGGCTCTCACCCACAATGTTTTGGAGGCTTGCCGGCCAAAATTGTCTTGAGGGTCACCGGCGGCCTCTCCCCCACAACTTCAAGGAGGGTTACTACCAGGCCCTGGCACACAAACGTTGTCTTGAGGGGCACTAAAAGGCTCTGCACCCACCCACGTGTGGAGACTAATAGGTGGGTGCAGTGTGCGTCTTAGCCCGTCTGGAATTATTAAAGCTGTGCACTGTGCTTGGAGGTCTTTGTGTCTGCCGTGGACAGGGTGGGTGGTGGGTGCGTGTTTGCCCGTCTGGGATGGGGAGAGCTTGGCACTGTGCTGGGAGAACTTTGTGTATGCTGTGGACTACTGGGTGGGTGCGGGGAGGGAGACGCTTATGCCTGGTTCCTGGGGTGGGGGATAGGACAGCAGTGCCAGCATGGGCAGTGGTGTCACCCGCAGGCAGTGATGGACCTTTGTTGCACCTACTTGGGTGCTTTACTAACATGTGATGGGCATGTGCATTGCCCATCTTGGTCTGGGTGAGCACAATTGTCGTGAGGGTCACCACCAGGCTGTTGCCCAGAATTTGGCGTAATGGTACGATTAGGCAGCATCAGAGGCATCCATGCATGCTGCCCCTGCTGTTTCCTGTCCATTTCCGTGGTGTTTCCATAATTTTCTGAGGTTTCCAGGCAACCTTCCCTGTGCAGAGCTTTGGTCCCCTGCAAAAAATGCTCGAGTCTCCCATTGACTTCAATGGGGTTCGTTATTCGAAACGAGCACCCGAGCATCTGGAAAAATTCGACTCGAATAATGAGCACCCGAGCATTTTAGTGCTCGCTCATCTCTACTCCTTAACCTACTAACAGTCACATTAAAATTGGAAAATCACTCCTGAAAATGTCACATTTTTTATTGTAGATTTAAAATTATATGCTTGAAGTAAATATTGTTGGCACAAATAGATGCATTTTTAACTTTTTGTGACATTCCTAATTTTAGCCTTAAAATCAGTTTTCCCCCTGTGTTTCAGCAGTCATAACTTTTTATGTTTTGTTCTAAAAGATTTTCTGGCTTTTTGTGGGATGAATTGTAGATTTTTTTAGGAACCATTTTGGGGTACATATAGTGTATATAAATAACTGGTATTACTTTATTATTTTAAGAAGGGAATATAAAAAACAGTCATTTTAACATTATTTTATGTAATTTATTTACAGTGTTTAACTTTATTCTGAGGGTAAGTACAAATATGATAATGCAAAATTTATCTAGGAGGGCTGTTTTAGCTGCTCATATCTAAAGAATAATAAATGATAAATACACTGTGGAGCGGAAGCATAGTGTAATTACAAGTACTCTGTCCATTCAAGTGAATGGAGCAAGTACTCGTCATTACACTGCATATCCAAGATGAAATGCAGTGTAATGAAGAGGAATTGGCACTCACATGGAGTGCTGCCCGCTCTTCAAACAGCTAATGGGTGGGGTTGTCAGGTGTGTGATCCCCGCCTATCCTGTGGAACGGTCATCAATATAAAATCCTGCACAACCCCTTTAAGTCCTTTTTTCAAAGCCAGAGGAGAGCTTAGGCAAAACTGATAAGTGGTTAAAACCTTAAATCATAAAAATGAGTCAGATGCGGAAGATTTTCAAATAGAAAACTATTATACTTCGTAATCTAAATGAGGCACTGGAACAGATTTTATGAAGTGTAATTATTTCTTTTTTCTCTCTGTAACATGTTTATCAAAATGCTTTACTTACTACGTGTATTCTCTGCATGTGTTTGTAGCTTTCTTTATGCCTCATGTATTTTTTATGTAATATCATTTTTTTAATTTATGATATTGTCACTCTGTTGCCAGAATAAGAGGCCCATCTCACTAATTTACTTGCTATTTTCAGGTACTAAGGTATTGTATCTGATATTGATACCAAGCACAACTGATTTGTTTATAGCACATTTGCTCAACCTAGTGAATTAACAATTATTAATTACATTGATACTTTTTATACTGTGTTATCATTCATAGTCTGAATTCCATCTATACAAGTTGGAAACTTTCTTATAGTATTTTCTATTGTAAGAGAGAACTTGCAATTGCTGTTGAAATAAGGGTTAATATCCATTATGTTCCAAGTTAGATGGAACTAGAGACTACTATAAATATTCGATTAACATTTACTGTGTCACCCTACAGATGCTCTTTATTGTGAAGGAGATCCACATTTCTTTGTAGACGTATTAACAACACCAGGAGGATCTCACTTTATTGGCATCCATATGGATACAACATTTTGAAAGGACAAATGTATCCCAAGGATTGGATTTAGGTGTATGACCTAAAAAGGGCAAATACATTGTTCTGTGCATTTTATGTTATAAGTAGTACTAAATACTAATTAACAGTACATATTAGTCGATATACCCCACAAAATATGAGCTCTTACATAGCACCATAGATCCATAGATATAACTATGGGGTCAGAATATGGCAATACAAAGAAAAAAAATTTACAAGGAAAAAAGAGGGGTTTTCAGTCAGCACATCCCAATGCGCAGGTGCACGTTGCTATGGCTGATTGCAATGAAAAGGAGAATACATACAATGCAACAGCACACTGCTAACCAGATAAAGCACAACATGCCATAGAGATATGAAGTATTCTGGAGCTAATGCTATGCTTGTTTGGTAAATTAGAGATTCTTGGCAAATATATTTTGTACAAAATTATCTGGGCCCGTTCACCAAATCGTCCAGGTGATCTCTGTAGAACGGGAACCTAACACTATTTCCTACCTGTTATGTGCCAACCTTGGCTTCCATATAATCAGGAGGTGTTTGGTTCCACATGCATGCTGGGTCCCTTCTGCCTTTTGCCAAGGGACTCAGCATGCATGTGGAACCAAACACCCCCTGATTATATGGAAGCCAAGGTTGGCACATAACAGGTAGGAAATAGTGTTAGGTTCCCGTTCTACCTGGACGATTTGGTGAACGGGCCCAGATAATTTTGTACAAAATATATTTGTCAAGAATCTCTAATTTACTAAACAAGCATAGCATTAGCTCCAGAATACTTCATATCTTTATGGCATTTTGTGCTTTATCTGGTTAACAGTGTGCTGTTGCATTTTATGTATTCTCCTTTTCAAAGAAAAAAAATATTTGCAAATGTTTTTCTGTGATAAAATAATGGAAAAACTATATGAATGTGGTATCACTGTAATTGTACTGGCCCAGAGAATGAAAGTATCATGAAACAGGTCAGATTCACAGGATAGGGGATGGCATAAAAATGAAACCCATAAAACTGTGGCTGAATTGCGTTTTTTATTCTCAATCCTACCCCATTTGGAATGTTTCCAGCTTCTCACTACATCATATGCAATATTAAATGGTGTCATTACAAAGTACGCAGATCTCAAACGTAAAATATAGAAGAGATCACAGTGTTCCAGACATAGATGTGGAAACCGTGGATTTATTCTCGTGTCCATTAACACGCAACATTTCAGCTCCCACTTGGAGCTTTTTTCCAGCTTTATTGCTTGAAAAAAACTTCAGGTGAGAACTGAAACATTGTGTGTTAATTGACACTTGAGAATAAATCCACTGTTTAAACATTTATGTCTGGAGTGCTATGATCTTTTCTATATTTTATCTGTGACCTCTGGATACTTTGTAATGGCATAATTTAATATTGAATATTATGTAGTGTTGTGATCATCTCTAGAATATATATATATATATATATATATATATATATATATATATATATTTATATTTATATTACAGACCAAAAGTTTGGACACACCTTCTCATTCAAAGAGTTTTCTGTATTTTCATGACTATGAAAATTGTAGATTCACACTGAAGGCATCAAAACTATGAATTAACACATGTGGAATTATATACTTAACAAAATAGTGTGAAACAACTGAAAATATTTCATATTCTAGGTTCTTCAAAGTAGCCACCTTTTGCTTTGATTACTGCTTTGTACCCTCTTGGCATTCTCTTGATGAGCTTCAAGAGGTAGTCACCTGAAATGGTTTTCACTTTACAGGTGTGCCCTGTCAGGTTTAATAAGTGGGATTTCTTGCCTTATAAATGGGGTTGGGACCATGAGTTGTGTTGGGCAGAAGTCAGGTGGATACACAGCTGATAGTCCTACTGAATAGCCTGTTAGAATTTGTATTATGGCAAGAAAAGAAAAACGAGACAGCTAAGTAAAGAAAAACGAGTGGCCATCATTACTTTAAGATATGAAGGTCAGTCAGTCCGAAAAATTGGGAAAACTTTGAAAGTGTCCCCAAGTGCAGTCGCAAAAACCATCAAGCGCTACAAAGAAACTGGCTCACATGAGGACCGCCCTAGGAAAGGAAGACCAAGAGTCACCTCTGCTGCATAGGATAAGTTCATCTGAGTCACCAGCCTCAGAAATCGCAGGTTAACAGAAGCTCAGATTAGAGACCAGGTCAATGCCACACAGAGTTCTAGCAGCAGACACATCTCTACAACAACTGTTAAGAGGAGACTGTGTGCAGCAGGCCTTCATGTAAAAATAGCTGCTAGGAAACCACTGCTAAGGACAGGCAACAAACAAAAGAGACTTGTTTGGGCTAAAGAACACAAGGAATGGACATTAGACCAGTGGAAATCTGTGCTTTGGTCTGATGAGTCCAAACTTGAGATCTTTGGTTCCAACCATCATGTCTTTGTGCGACACAGAAAAGGTGAACTGATGGACTCTACATGCCCGGTTCCCACCGTGAAGCATGGAAGAGGAGGTGTGATGGTGTGGGGGTGCTTTGCTGGTAACACTGTTGGGGATTTATTCAAAATTGAAGGCATACTGAACCAGCATGGCTACCACAGCATTTTGCAGCGGCATGCTATTCCATCCGGTTTGCATTTAGTTGGACCATCATTTATTTATCAACAGGACAATGACCCCAAACACACCTCCAGGCTGTGTAAGGGCTATTTGACCAAGAGGGAGAGTGATGGGGTGCTACGCCAGATGACCTGGCCTCCACAGTCACCAGACCTGAACCCAATCGAGATGGTTTGAGGTGAGCTGGACCGCAGAGTGAAGACAAAAGGGCCAACAAGTGCTACGTATCTCTATCTCTGGGAACTCCTTCAAGACTGTTGGAATACCATTTCAGGTGACTACCTCTTGAAGCTCATCAAGAGAATGCCAAGAGTGTGCAAAGCAGTAATCAAAGCAAAAGGTGGCTACTTTGAAGAACCTAGAATATAAGACATAATTTCAGTTGTTTTACACTTTTTTATTAATATAATTCCCCATGTGTTAATTCATAGTTTTGATGTCTTCAGTGTAAATCTGCAATTTTCATAGTCATGAAAATACAGAAAACTCTTTGAATGAGAAGGTGTGTCCAAACTTTTGGTCTGTACTGTATATATATATATATATATATATATATATATATATATATTGATTACAGGTGTGATCTTGTTATACACTGGGTTTTGCCACAAGAGAGTGTAACAGTGCTGTTCCTTGCTGCCCAATAGAAAGGCTCTCAGAAAGTACTTTTGGGTAGTGTACTTCTTCTTATGAGATCACTGACTGCTAAACATGCTTCTTCTAGTAGCAGTAGTGGCAATTGTAGCCACTGTGCTATTGGCAGTAGGAGCACTGTTAGCAACAGTGGCACTTGGATCAGATACAGAGCAGGGAAATGGAATGGGGCAAGGCGCCCACAATGAAAAAACACAATTGACTCACATTATTATGACCACTAGTAGAGATGAGTGAATCTTCAAAGATTTGCTTCCGCGAATAATCAACAAATTTTTAAAAAGATTAGTTCTTAATACAAATTTATTCGGTCGAAGTTGCGTTAAAAAATAATCGTTCTGCGAAAATTCTTGCACAAATTACGAACATACTGTACAGTCTAAGCGTTGTTAAAAGTACGCTACTGCGAATCCTTAGCGTACTATTGTATTGCGATTGCGTCATATGCACGCACCACGCTAGGCCGCGGCGTACAGTCCTCAGAGGCAGTCTATATGAGCTAGAAAAGTAAGGTGCTAGCTATCCAGCTAAGTCACAAAAAGCCCACAAATAGGAAGAGTGTACAGTAAGAAGACCTAAAAAGTAACTTTTAATATATCGTATAGTTAAAAAGGCTTTGCCAAACCTGAAAAAGGTACCAAACCAAAACAATGATTACACACAGCTAATAAAAAAAAATTGGAACAGTCTTACCGTATCCCATGTGATTACCCATGAATATGAGGCATGATGGGGCGGAACCGAAACGATGGTAGAAGACTCGATGACTTGTACTGGTATCTGGTCAGGTAGGAGTGGACAGCAGGTCCTATTACAGCCCTATATTCTTGGTAGGAAAGGGGCCTGCAATGAACCTACCTATCTATACAGAGCACCCACACCGAAAGGGGCGACCCCATCCGGATACCTGTCCCTAAGGACGGCCAATTCCCTAAATTACAACAATGCATGTCTACGCGACATGTTTCTGTTAAATAACTCATCAGGGGAGTACTCAAAAAATGTAGAAAATGGGGAATAGCTTAACTATTATGAGAAAAATAAATCAACCATCCAGCATAAGTTTGAATATAACACTGGCAGAATTCTCATAAAATGCATATATCAAAAAAGGCTCAGCTGATATGGGCCAACAGGATCCCTATAATACAAATTAGGGCCTGATAAAGTACATGACAAGGAAAAGAAAACTGTTCCAATGGGAACCACAAGTTCCCTGTTGAGTGATACAGGCATGGGCCTAATAAAGTACATATAAATAAGGAAGTGTTCCAGTGGGAACCACAAGGACCTAATTAACCACAGAAGACCATGTATCCCACAAATTGAAAGATATGTCAACACCTGGCAACAAACTCAAGAAATTATAAGATCAAACAAAGCAACTAAAGGTCAAACGTTCATTCAAACCATTAGGGACCGAGGTTTTGAGATCAAATATCCACTTGACTTCTCATTGGAGAAGCAACCTATCCTAATCACCACCCCTGATAGGAGGTTTCATGATGTCAATGCTCATAAATTTAACTCTCGGGTGTCCATTGTGATGTTGATGAATGTGATTGGCAACTGGAGTATCCTTGTTGTGAAGGATGTCATTAAGATGTTCATCCACCCTTCCACGCAACTCCCTCCTAGTTTTGCCAATACAGTAGTGGCTCTGGACTAGCTTGTCACCAAGGCTAGGGTCCCGTCTGTACGTGACCTGTGGTGATTCACACAAGACATCATGCAAGTCGGGATCCAGTTTCAGGATATCCCAATGATTCTGTAAAATCTGGCGCACCTGTTTGGCTTCCCTATTAAAGGTAGTGATGAAACGCGTCACTCCAGGGCCAGAGTCCCGAGTGGTTTTGGGATTGAGAAGAGAGGATCTATCCTGAGTAAGTGCAAACTGAAAAGCAGATCTTAAGACTCAGGAAATCCTCTCTGTAAGAAACTTTGCCTCAAGTCCCTTGCATGTACAATAAAATCACTTTGTGGAACAATGTCAACGTCTGATGCATAGGTATTGACCCCTGGGAATTTCCCTCCTGAGGGGGGAGGGATGGCTACTCTCCCACCTCAGGAGGGAATTAAGGCCCTTTTAGACGGGCCGATAAAGTCTCCCTGAACGAGCGCCGATCAGCGACATCGGCGCTCGTTCAGGGAGCCTTTACACGGCCCGATGAATCGAGCGCCGGGCCGCACGAGTGATCGCTGTATCGCTCGTGCGGCCTGGAAGCTCCATGCTGTCAGGCGCACATCGCCTGTTTACACAGGGCGATGTGCGCCCGACAGATCGGATCTTTTGGTTTTTACAAAAGATCCAATCAGCCGACGAACGAGCGTTTTGCTCGTTCGTCGGCTGATTAGGGCCACTTTTACACGGGCCGATTATCGGCACTAGCGTTCCTAGGAACGAATTTTCGGCCGATAATCGGCCCGTGTAAAAGGACCTTTAGTTGAATTCAGTTTCCTGTAGATAGTAGTTTCCAGATCTCCCCTCTCGTGATATGGACATCAAGAAACGGAAGGGAAGACTGGTGCGATTCACAACTTAACTTCTGGCCCCCAGGTCGTCAATCTATCCTCAGGTAAACTGAGTCACGATGAGATCAAGGTGTTGTAATTGGGTCTAACATTTGTCCCAACCTCCCACTTTAATAGGTTCACGGCTATAAAAGTTTTCCACCTTTTTATTAGAAAACTCAGGTGCCATAAACACTTTAAACACATGGATCGACGCAAATGCCATGAACTGGAGATACCAGATGACCTTTTACAAGATGTCCAATTACTATATTAATTGAGTACTGAGTGTGACCACGCTGATAGCACTGGCCCTATCAGGAGGTCTGTCAGATTGGCAACCCATGGGTTAAGCTGACAGGTTCTCCTTTGATTGTTTTGTTGTTGCTGACATTCACCACACCCTCCCCCTTCAGGTATAGGTATCTTTGTAATTATTAGTGATGAGCGAGCCGGAGCGGCAAGATTCGAGATTCGCACGAATCTTGCCCGCTTCGGCTCGGCTCGGCATCCCAAGGCAGCGCGGATTCGTGAAGATTCGTGAGTCACTGCCAATTTGAAATGCCCGTTTTTTTCAGCCAATCAGCATCAAAGGAAAGCCTGTGGGAACGCCTGCTGTGATGTAACAGCCCCTATACCTCCCCAGCAGTGATTGGCTGGCAGTGACATGTGACCTAAATTTACATAAGGTAGGGACCTGCAGCATCAGCCTCAGGCCTCATTCACATGTCCGCAAAAATCGTCCGCATCCGATCCCCAATTTGCAGACCGGGTGCGGACCAGGTGCGGACCAGGTGCGGACCCATTCACAGTCAATGGGGCCGCAAAAGATGCGGACGGCACACTGTGTGCCGTCCGCATCCGCACTTCCGTTCCGTGGGTCCGGAAAAAAATAGAACATGTCCTATTCTTGTCCGGATCCATGGACAGGAAAAGGCATTTCTATCATGTGCGTTCCGCAAATTGCGGACTGCACATGGGCCGCTGTCCGTGTTTTGCGGATCCGCAAATTGCGGATCCGCAAAACACGGACAACATCAAACGGACGTCTGAATGAGCCCTTAGGGAGCCTCAGAGGCATCCCTACATGCTGCCCCTGGTGTTTCCTATGCATTTCCAAGGTGTTTCCATCATTTTCTGAGGTTTTCACATGTTGGGGCAAACTTGACTGTGCAGAACCTTTGGCCCCTGCAAAAAGATTCGGGTCTCCCATAGACTTTAATGGGATTCGTGATTCGGCCCGAATCCACGAATCCCGCGGTGGGATTCGGGCCGAATACCGAATCCCCGAATCTTTTAGGATTCGCTCATCTCTAGTAATTATCTTTGTCTATTTAGTGTTGGTTCTCTCACCATGCTGTGGGGTTTATATTTTCTGGGGTGTATGTGGTCGTTTGGTGTGTAGTTCTCTGTGGAGATCCCATTGCTGCCACAATCTTCAGGAAAGCTAAGTGTCTTCCTTCCCTTTCGTTTGTTTGTGTATATCTTCCCAGTGTTTTGGTGTTTGGGCCTGTGGGGAGACTACTGTTCGTCCAGGTTGGTGGAGGAACGGTTTGTATCATTACTGTCACTGGCTTCAGGGTCTTTCAGGGACAGTTAGGGTCCCAGCTTTCCAGCGTATGAACTTGCCTACATTCTAGGCCTGTTCATACTGTTAGAAGGGCAGGACTGGAGTCAGGGTTTGTATAGGAGGTGACCATCTGCCTTTACTCTTCCAGGCCTAATCCCATTCCCCCCCCCTCTTCCTCCTGCGCTGGGTGTCAGATATTTCCCCCCATACCAGAGCGTGACAGGCCCCTTTTCCAACCTAAAATTTAAGAGTCAAAAGATGCCACCGACCTCTGGGGAAGTTTCCTGTATTGATGTTTTTCTTAATAGGATCACTCGGGATCTAGAGTCTCTGAAGTCTCTGACACATGGCTCGAATTGTAATCCGGACATGTCTGCCTCTGTTGCCCTCCTTTCAAAGGACAAGGATATCATTATCAAACCATCTGACAAGGCGGGCAACACGGTGTTAATGGATAATATTCAGTATAGAGACATGTGCCTGTCTCTTCTTAACGATCGAGAAACCTATGAGATTCTCCCTGCAGACCCTACACCTCAGATCAAACTTAAACATATCTTAGAGGAGGCTAAGATGCAACAAGTGATTTCTCAGGAAGAATATAATTTTATTTTGCCTGCTTTTCCCCTTATGTCTACATTCTACTGCATCCCCAAGATACATAGGGGGTCTCCCCCCTTAGGAGTCGGCCTATTGTCTTGGGTGTGGGAAACTTGTGTCAAAATCTGGGTATTTACATCGACCAGATTTTGGCTCCCTTTGTATCTGCCCTGCCATCCTACACCCGAGACACTACCGACCTCCTTAAACGTCTGGAGGGGATACAGATGGAGGAAGGGGGCCTCCACTCAAGTATTGATGTCGAGGCCCTGTACACCTCCATACCCATGACCTGGGTATGAAGGTGGTGGATTTTTTCTCCAGACGCAGGGTCAACAGTATCGCGCCCACAGCCTTTTTGTCCTCCGTATTCTTGAGTTCACCCTCACCAGGAATATTTTTGTATTTGACAAAAGAACCTACCACCAGCTCAGGGGCACTGCAATGGGGAGCCCTTGCGCCCCAGCGTATGCGAACTTGTTCCTGGGCTGGTGGGAGGCGACCCTGGTGTTCGGGGATGAGCCCACGGAGGACACCTCATATATCGAGCTGTGGACGCGATACATCGACGATATTTTTATCTTGTGGAACGGAGACAGACCATCTTTTGAATCCTTTGTCTCCCGAGTAAACCATAACCACATCGGCATGAAGTTCAACTGTGAATCGCACCAGTCTTCCCTCCCGTTTCTTGATGTCCATATCACGCGAGGGGAGAGGGAGATCTGGAGACTACTATATACAGGAAACCTAATTCAACGAATTCCCTCCTGAGGTTGGAGAGTAGCCATCCCTCCCCCCTAAGAAGGGGAATTCCCAGGGGTCAATACCTACGCATTAGATGTAATTGTTCCACTAAACGTGATTTTATTGTACAAGCAAGGGACTTGAGGCAACGTTTCTTACAGAGAGGATATCCTTAAGATCTGCTTTTCAGTTTGCACTTACTCAGGATAGATCCTCTCTTCTCAATCCCAAAACAACTCAGGACTCTGGTCCTGGAGTGACGCGTTTCATAACTACCTTTATTAGGGAAGCCAAACAGGTGCGCCAGATTTTACAGAATCATTGGGATATCCTGAAACTGGATCCCGCATGATGTCTTGTGTGAATCACCACAGGTCAAGTATAGACGGGACCCTAGCCTTGGTGACAAGCTAGTCCAGAGCCACTAAGTCCAAAGGTGTAATCTATCGCATGGTTTGTGATTGTGGCCTTAGATATTTCGGCAAAACTAGGAGGGAGTTGCGTAGAAGGGTGGGTGAACATCTTAATGACATCCTTCACAACAAGGATACTCCAATTGCCAAGCACATTCATCAACATCACAATGGACACCCGAGAGGTAAATTTATGAGCATTGACATTGTGAAACCTCCTATCAGGGGTGGTGATTGGATATTTGATCTCAAAACCTCAGTCCCTAATGGTTTGAATGAGCGTTGGACGTTTAGTTGCTTTGTTTGATCTTATAATTTCTTGAGTGTGTTGTCAGGTGTTGACATATCTTTCAATCTGTGGGATACACGGTCTTCTGTACAGATTAGAGATGAGCGAGCACTAAAATGCTCGGCTGCTTGTTATTCGAGACAAACTTTTCCCGATGCTTGGGTGCTCGTTTCGAGTAACGAACCCCATTGAAGTCAATGGGAGACTCGAGCATTTTTGCAGGGGACCAAGGCTCTGCCTAGGGAAGGCTGGGTAAAAACCTGGAAACATCAGAAAATGATGGAAACACCATGGAAATGGACAGGAAACTGCAGGGGCAGCATGCATGGATGCCTCTGAGGCTGCCTAATCCCACCATTACCCCAAATTCTCCTGCAAGAGCCTGGTGGTTACCCTCATGGCAATTGTGCTCACCCAGACCAAGAAAGACGAGGCACATGCCCATCACATGTTAGGGAAGCACCCAACTAGGTGCAACAAAGGTCCATCACCCATGCCCATGCTGGCACTGCTCTCCTATCCCTGGCCACACGATGCAGGCATAAGCCTGACACAGCATGGCGGTGACACCAACAAGTGACCAAGTTGGATGAGGTAGCAGGTGAGCCACTCAAAAATTTAGCCTGACGCAGCATGGCGGTGACAACAGAGTGACCGAGTTAGACTGAGGTAGCAGGAGGTGAATCACGGATGGTAATTCGAAGGAGGAGGGGTTGGAGGAAGAGGCATAGTAAGTCTGAGAAACCATGACCGAGGTAGGCCCCGCAATCCTCCAAGTGGGCAGTACATGAGCGCCAGGATCAGACTCGGTCAGAGTGACCGAGCTACATGACGGTAGCAGGTAGAGCACATTAAAAATTTAGCGTGGCCCAGTACGTGGACGTTGAGGGCTTGTGCATGTAGGTGGGCTGAACTTTTTTTCTGCTTGCGCTCCAACGTCTGCTGTAATGACAGCTGAACGTTGTGCAGGGACACATTGGTGGACAGTGTGGAGGATCATGGAGGCGAAGGGGTGGGGTCCTGGGCTGGGGGTTGACTCGCAGAGGCAGCGAGTGACACAGGGGAAGGAGCAGTGGTGGGACCCGCAGGAGGGGAACGGGCGGCCTTGGTTCCATAGTGTTTAGCACTCATATACCTGCGCATGCTCGTGGTGGTTAGGCTGGTAGTGGTGGAACCCCCACTTAAAAATTTGGCATCAACTGGTACGGCTGTCAACATTGAGCTTGAACTAGTGGGGCATGTGTGGTATTGATTCTTCTAAGTTTAAAATCGTATACGTCCCCTATCTTGGGACCATATATTTCATGGATTTTTCGAACACGGAAAAGGAAAAAGAGCTTGCTCTGGCCAGGGGACTGTCTTTTCTACTGCAGCTAAGGGGATGTGTCCATGCTCTGCCTATCACAGGACAGGAGCCAATTAAAAGAGGAACCTAAAAAAAATCAGTATAATATCTAATACGTCCCCTATCCGGGTAAATTGTTTGGAGAGAGGGCCTGTAGGTGGGGGGCAGGCTGGGGGGAAGGAGGTTGAGCTGGAAGAGCCAGAGGAGTGCCCCTTGGCTAGCATGTGTGGTGGTGACAACAGCCGGATGAAGTTCGAATGACGACGCAGGTCCCCAACTTAAAAATTTAGCATCAATCGGTACGGTTGTCAACTATGAAATTGATCAAGTGGGGCATGTGTTGTATGTATTCTTCTCAGTTTAATACCGTATACGGCACCTATCCGGAAAAATAGTTTGGAGAGAGAGAAAGAGAGGAAAAAGACGTATTTTTAAAAGTGATGTTCAGTATAGATCAGTTAAAGAGAAAGAAAGGATTTTATGAAATGGATTTGTATCACTGAGAGCAAAAGCACCTATTTTTTTACGTGACATGCAGTATAGATCACTTGGAGATAAAAAGGGGAATGTGCAGACTTGGGCTGCTATAGTGCAAACCACTATGGTGAAGACAACAGAGTGAGCGAGTTACACTGCGGGAGCAGGCGAACCACATAAACATTTTTCGTGGCCCTGTATGGCGGAGTGACTGAGTTAGTATGCGGTAGCTGGTGAAGCACCCAAAAATTTAGCCTGACACAGCATGGCGGTAACACCACCAATGACTTTGTCCGAATGAGAATGCAGTGAAATGGCTTTTGTTGAGCCTCCAAAATTTTTTTTCTTTTCGGAGTACATAAAGTCTATCCTCAGCAAAAAATTTTTTTTTTTAAATGTTGATACTTGCGCCTCCTGAAAAATTGTTTTGGACTGTCTGTTTGACGCTCCTGAAACATTGTTTTACACTGTCTGTAGTTGACACTGCAGAAAAATTGTTTGGAGAGAGGGCCTGTAGGTGGCCCTCCGGAAAAATTGTTTAGAGAGAGGGCCTGTAGGTGGACCTCCGGAAAAATTGTTTAAAGAGAGGGCCTAACATGAAGTCTGCCATGTGCGCCAGAGTCCCAACATGTAAGAATTCCCTCTCCACACTGGCCTGACTCTCCATTTCCTCCTCCTCCTCCTCCAAGTCCTCCTCCTCAGCCCATACACGCTCAAGAGTTAAGGACTGAGCACTGGTACCCTCTACTGTCTCGCCAACATTCTCCTCCTCTTCCTCCTCATCCTCATCCCCCTCCTCCAATACGCGCTGAGAAACAGACCGGAGGGTGCTCTGGCTATCAAGCGATATATCTTCCTCCACCGTCTCTTGTGACAAGCGCAAAGCATCCGACTTGATGCTGAGCAGTGAGTTTTTAAACAGGCAAAGCAGTGGGATGGTGAGGCTGATAATGGCGGCATCGCCGCTGACCATCTGTGTTGACTCCTCAAAGTTGCTCAACACCTGGCAGATATCAGACATCCACGTCCACTCCTCATTGTAGACTTGAGGAAGCTGACTGACCTGACTACCAGTTCTGGTGGAAGTTGACATCTGGCAGTGTACAATCGCTCTGAGCTGCTGGTAAACTCTGGATAACATGTTTAATGTCGAATTCCATCTTGTGGGCACGTCGCACAACAGTGGGTGAGCGGGCAGTTGTAGGCGGCGCTGCGCTGCCCTGAGAGTGGCAGCATCTGTGGTCGACTTGCGGAAATGCGCACAGATGCGGCGCACCTTGGTGAGCAAATCAGACAGATTGGGGTATGTCTTGAGGAACCGCTGAACTATTAGATTGAACACATGGGCCAGGCATGGCACATGTGTCAGTCTGCCGAGTTGCAGAGCTGCCAAAAGGTTACGCCTGTTGTCACACACAACCATGCCTGGCTTGAGGTTCAGCGGTGCCAGCCACAGATCGGTCTGCGCCGTGATGCCCAGTAACAGCTCTTGGGTGGTGTGCCTTTTGTCACCAAAGCTCAGCAGTTTGAGCACCCCCTGCTGGCGCTTACCCACGGCACTGCTGCTGCGCCTGCAGCTACCAACTGAAGGCGCCGTGCCCATGGATGGTAATTCGGAGGAGGAGGTGGAGGAGGAGGCATAGTACGTCTGAGAGACCGTGACCGAGGTAGGCCCCGCAATCCTCGGTGTGGGCAGTACATGAGCGGCCCCAGGGTCAGTCTCGGTCCCAGCCTCCACCAAGTTAACCCAATGTGCCGTCAGTGAGATATAGTATCCCTGCCCGGCAGTACTTGTCCACCTGTCCGTGGTTATGTGGGCCTTCCCAGAAACAGCGTTGGTCAGGGCACGGATGATGTTCTGTGACACGTGCTGGTGTAGGGCTGGGATGGCACATCGGGAAAAATAGTGGCGGCTGGGGACTGAATACCGAGGGGTAGCCACCGCCATGAGATTGCGAAAGGCCTCGGTCTCTACCAGCCTATAGGGCAGCATATCCAGGCTCAGCAATTTGGAGATGTGGACATTGAGGGCTTGGGCATGTGGGTGGGTGGAACTGTATTTCCTCTTGCGCTCCAGCGTCTGCTGTAAAGACAGCTGAACGCTGCGCTGGGACACATTGGTGGACACTGTGGAGGATCGTGGAGGTGAAGGTGTGGTTTTCAGGCGGGAGGCGCTCGTGCTGGGGTCCTGGGCAGGGGGTTGACTAGCAGAGGCAGCGAGTGACACAGGGGAAGGAGCAGTGGTGTGATCCGCAGGAGGTGAACGGCCTTGGTTCTATTGAGTGGGGTGTTTAGCACTCATATGCCTGCGCATGCTGGTGGTGGTTAGGCTAGTAGTGGTGGCACCCCTGCTGATCCTGGTGTGGCACAGGTTGCACACCACAGTCCGTCGGTCATCCTCACTTTCTTTAAAGAACCTCCAGACTTGCGAACATCTAGGCCTCGCCATGGGAGCTTCACTACGTGAAACAGTTGCTGCTGATGCACCAGCTCTGGCCCTGCTTCTCCCTCTGGCCACACCACTGCCTCTTCCAACCTGTTCTGGTGCAGCACTCGTCTCCACCTCAGAAGCACTGTCTTCACTCGGCTTATCAACCCAGCTTGGGTCAGTCACCTCGTCATCCTCCGATTCCTAAGTCTGCTCCCCCCTCGGACTTCCTGCCCTGACAATAACTTCACCACTGTCTGACAACCGTGTCTCCTCATCTTCCGACACCTCTTTACACACTTCTTCCACTAAATCAACATTGTCATCATCATCATCACCCACAGA
This sequence comes from Rhinella marina, assembly GCA_900303285.1. NCBI lineage: Eukaryota > Metazoa > Chordata > Amphibia > Anura > Bufonidae > Rhinella > Rhinella marina. Next base: position 36,651 of record ONZH01030460.1, on the reverse strand, counting down.
CTGCGACAGTTGGAAAACTTGGGTATCGGGAAAGAGGTCAGCAGCAACCTGAGAAGTGGTTTGGGAATCTGGGAAGGGTCCAGAAAACAGTTCCTCAGAGTATGCCGGATCGCATTCCAAATTTTCCTGGGAGGGGGCAGACTGGGGGGAAGGAGGTTGAGGTGGAGGAGCCAGAGGAGTGCTCCCTTGGGTAACGTGGGTGGACTGCGTGGAAGACTGACTGGTGGACAAATTACTTGAAGCATTGTCCGCAATCCACGAGATCAGCTGTTCGCACTGTTGTGGTTTCAACAGTCCTCTACCACGTGTCCCTTTAAGTTGAGACATGAAGCTAGGGAGTGTAGCTCTGTGGCGTTCCCCTGCTCCCTCATGAGCAGGTACTGTCTCACCCTGCCCAGGACCACGGCCTCTGCCCCCTGCAGTAATTGAATGCCCACGCTCACGCCCTCGTCCTCGACCCTTAGCCCTGGGGTTCAACATTTTCTGTAAATAAGTGTATTATATTAAAAAAAAAATAGATAAATGGGCCTGCTGTACTGAAACCCACAATCTTGTGCAATCTGAACAAGAAAATATATAGGTGGATAAGTTAGAGCTAAATTACGTATGTTATTACGTACCGTGCAGTATGGAGCAATTATACTGAAACTATTAGATTAAGCAGACTTGGTCTGCTTAATTGCAACCCAGACAAATGTCGCACAGAGATTTTTGTAATGTAGCTGTATCAGTGAGAGCAAAAGACCTTTTTTACTGACGTGACGTACAGAATGGGTCACCTGGACAGAAAATACTAATTGTGCTCTGTATATAGGTGGGTAAGTTAGAGCTAAATTACGTATGTTATTACGTACCGTGCAGTATGGAGCAATTACACTGAAACTATTAGATTAGGCAGACTTGGTCTGCTTAATTGCAACCCAGACAAATGTCGCACAGAGATTTTTGTAATGTAGTTGTATAAGTGAGAGCAAAAGACCTTTTTTAATAACGTGACGTACAGAATGAGTCACCTGGACAGAAAATGCGGATTGTGGTGACTCGACATCTGAACTGTGTCACACAGAATGGTTCCACACAGCTGTATGAAATGGATTTGTATCACTGAGATAAAACAACAATAAAACTATTTTTTTATATATATATTTTTTTAATATTTTTTTTTAATATATATATATATATATATATTTTTTAACGTGACGTGCAGTAACTATCAGACAGCAAACTCAGCCCCTGCTGACTGTGGCTATTTTGACTGCAACCCAGATAAATGTCGCACAGAGATTTTTGTAATGTAGCTGTATCAGTGAGAGCAAAAGACCTTTTTTTAATTAAGTGACGTACAGAATGTGTCACCTGGACAGAAAATACGGAGTGTGGTTTGTGGTGAGTGGACAGCTGAACTGTGACACACAGAATGGTTCCACACAGCTGTATGAAATGGATTTGTATCACTGAGGTAAAACAACAGAAAAACTATTTTTTATATATATATTTTTATATATATATTTTATATATATATATATTTTTTTAACATGACGTGCAGAAACTATCAGAGAGCAAACTCAGCCCCTGCTGACTGTGGCTATTTTGACTGCAACCCAGACAAATGTCGCACAGATATTTTTGTAATGTAGCTGTATCAGTGAAAGCAAAAGACCGTATTTGATTACGTGACGTACAGTATGAGTCACCTGGACAGAAAATACGGATTGTGGTTTGTGGTGAGTGGACAGCTGAACTGTGACACACAGAATTTTTCCACACTGCTGTATGAAATGGATTTGTATCACTGAGTTAAAACAATAAAAAAAAAAGTGTTATATATGGCGATAGCTGCACTACTAGTGCCAGCCAGCCCAGCCAGGAGACAAAAAAAAATGTCTTGTAGCCCTTAGAAGGGCTGTTGGGTTCTTTTCAGATCATTCCTGCCTAACAGAGCACTAAATCCAGGCCCGAACACTCTCCCTTAAACGCAGCAGCTCTGTCCCTAATGACATCCAGACAGCATCTGAGCCGAGCACCGCGGGCAGTCACTAGTATATTCCAGGGTCACCTGATCAGGCCAGCCAACCCCTGTTATCGACATATAAGGGCCCCACGTGATGCTGGGTGTACCGAAGAGTCTCCTGGCTTGTGATTGGCTGAGTTTATAGGCGCCAAAAATTCAAAATGCGGGAAATGCCATTTCCTCGAGCATGGCGAGATACTCGTCCGAGCAGCGAGCACTTACGAGTACCGTAATACTCGAACGAGAACCATGCTCGGACGAGCATGCTCGCTCATCTCTAGTACTGATGTAGCATATTACTCTGGGCTCCTCAGTGCATTTTTCATGGTAAGAATTGACTTTGTATATTTTGGATGATGGCCCCTCCCCTTTTATTCTGTGGATGCCTTGCATGTTGTCCATTTATTTTGAGTTATGTACATGCTTCTTGCTCCAATCAGTAATATGGTGCTTAATATCCATATTATAGCCATTTCAACAGCTTGCTATTCTTATGGCCCCTGATGTATGCCATAACATATTTTGCACCCCAAATGCCTTAGTGGTACTATCATTTATGATTACCTTATTTGCTTGTATCACTCACTATTTTATTTTAACATTGTGCTCTTTTGTCACTTTATTTACCTGTGTAGGAAACTTGCTAAAAATGCCCCGTTTTTTTCTTAACATCCAGCCTGTTGTTTAGGCCGTTGTCCAGGACGTCACTGTGATCGTGGTGTATACTATGTTTGGCTGCATATGCTTCAATTGAGCGCACTTCCTCCCCCTCTTCCCCTGACACGCCTCCCCCTGTTACCGCATGACCGCTCATGTTGGTCACATGATCAGGATGCGATTATGTGGCCACATGGCGCGAGTCGTGCGGCCTGAGGTGGTGGGCGGGATTATGGGGTTGGCGCGCGCTCACCAGCTTATTTAAATTTGCTGAGCTGGTGCATGAAGTACTGCTACCATGCGCCCTCATGCTGACTTTGGGCGCACCTTGTGCCAACACCAGGCCTCTATGTATGCCCTAAGTACCACACAGTAGGGTTCCTCTTTTCTCATGTTTGGGATTTGGTTTGTATGGACTTTTTTACTTCCACTGGAGAATTAATTAGATCCTTGTGCTTCCCACTGGAACACTTCTTTATTTATATGCACTTTATTAGGCCCATGCCTGTATTACTCAACAGGGACCTTGTGGTTCCCATTGGAACAGTTTTCTTATCCTTGTCATGTACTTTATCAGGCCCTAATTTGTATTATAGGGATCCTGTTGGCCCATATCAGCTGAGCCTTTTTTGATATATGCATTTTATGACAATTCCGCCAGTGTTATATTCAAACTTATGCTGGATGGTTGATTTATTTTTCCTCATAATAGTTAAGCTATTCCCCATTTTCTACATTTTTTGAGTACTCCTCTGATGAGTTATTTAACGGAAACGTGTCGCGTAGACACGCATTGTTGTGATTTAGGGAATTGGCCATCCTTAGGGACAGGTATCCGGATGGGGTCGCCCTTTTCGGGGTGGGTGCTCTGTATAGATAGGTAGGTTAATTGCAGGCCCCTTTTCTACCAAGAATATAGGGCTGTAATAGGGTCTGCTGTCCACTCCTACCTGACCAGATACCAGTACAGTCATGGCCAAAAATTTTGAGAATGACACAAATATTATATTTTCACATGATCTGCTGCCCTCTGGTTTTTATGTGTGTTTGTCAGATGTTTTTATCACATACAGAAATATAATTGCAATCATATTATGAGTAACAAAAGCTTATATTGACAGTTAGAATGAGTTAATGCAGCAAGTCAATATTTGCAGTGTTGACCCTTCTTCTTCAGGACCGCTGCAATTTTCACTGGCATGCTCTCAATCAACTTCTGGACCAAATCCTGACTGATAGCAGTCCATTCTTGCACAATCAATGCTTGCATTTTGTCAGAATTTGTAGGTTTTTGTTTGTCCACCCGTCTCTTGATGATTGACCACAAGTTCTCAATGGGATTAAGATCTGGGGAGTTTCCAGGCCATGGACCCAAAATGTCTATGTTTTGTTCCCTGAGCCATTTAGTTATCACCTTTGCTTTATGGCAAGGTGCTCCATCATGCTGGAAAAGGCATTGTTGATCGCCAAACTGCTCTTGGACGGTTGGGAGAAGTTGCTCTCGGAGGACATTCTGGTACCATTCTTTATTCATGGCTGTGTTTTTAGGCAAGACTGTGAGAGAGCTGATTCCCTTGGCTGAGAAGCAACTCCACACATGAATGGTTTCAGGATGCTTTACAGTTGGCATGAGACAAAACTGGTGGTAGCGCTCACCTCGTCTTCTCCGAATAAGCTGTTTTCCAGATGTCCCAAACAATCGAAAAGGGGATTCATCAGAGAAAATGACTTTACCCCAGTCCTTAATCATGACAGATTGATCTCCAGCCCTGTCCTCATCAACACCCACACCTGTGTTAATGGAGCAATCACTGAAACGATGTTAGCTGGTCCTTTTAAGGCAGGGCTGCAATGATGTTGAAATGTGTTTTGGGGGATAAAGTTCATTTTCTAGGCAAATATTGACTTTGCAAGTAATGCTGTTAAGCTGATCACTCTTTATAACATTCTGGAGTATATGCAAATTGCTATTATAAAAACTGAATCAGTAGACTTTGTAAAAATTAATATTTGTATCATTCTCAAAACTTTTGGCCATGACTGTACAAGTCATCGAGTCTTCTACCATCATTTCGGTTCCGCCCCATCATGCCTCATATCCATGGGTAATCATATGGGATACGGTAAGACTGTTCCAATTTTCTTTATTAGCTGTGTGTGATCATTGTTTTGGTTTGGTTTCAGGTTTGGCAAAGCCTTTTTAACTACATGATAAATTAAAAGTTACTTTTTAGGTCTTCTTACTGTGCACTCTTCCCATTTGTGGCCTTTTTGGCATAAAACACTGAAACACATAGTCCAAAATTCAATTGTAATCCACGTGAGGTGATTTTGTAATCCAAACAGATAACGTGTAATCCACATGGATAATATAAAATAGCAGCAAATAGAGAACCTTTTTTGCAAAGGGGGCTCCCAAATAACCTGAGAAGGGGAGGAAAAGGAAAACAGGAGCACTTAGACACAACTGGGAATTTTCTGCAGAATGGAGGGAGTTCTGACAAGCCATTTCCATCTGGGTGAGAGTCAAACAGGGGCAATAAAAACAAGATAAATTTAAAACATGTGCCACCTAGCTCTCACCCGTCAGGTGCAGTCCATGTTGTGGCTTCCGTAGGTCGAGACCATAAGTTGTCCTTTAAGTCAGCCAGTCAATTGTAGAAGGGTTCCACAAATGAGGGACCTGAAGTCCTCCACGCTGCTACTGCTGCTGCTAAAGGACATAAGAGGACACTCCTGCCTCCTGTAGGCCACGCTGGCTGCCGTTGTTGAGCTCCATTGCCCTCTGCTGCTTGATTTGGGACATTACAAGTGGTCACACTCGTGAGCGCTGCTGCCACTTGAGCCTTCACATTTCCGGATCCTCTGGCCGGGACAGCAGGGGTAAGTATTTTTGGCTGCAGTGGTTCAGTACCTCCGGTGTCCTTGCGATTCTGGGGGTCACTTGTGCCACTCTGATCTCTTCGGGTTCGCTACCCCACACCATCTCTCCCCACTTTGAAAGCAGTTGGTGCGCCATGCTGTCTTGTGTTCTCCACTGGCTTGAACTGGAGAGGAAGGAGGAGTAATGAGGGAGGAGTCTTCACTCCCTTTACTTGCAATAGATAGTACCCGGTGGGCCGGGCTGGTTTTTCCCGCTTCTGAAGGGTGCGTATCTTGACTTTACCCACTCTTGAGGGGGCGTATCGTCATTTTCCCGCTTCTGGGGGCTGGAGGGCAAGAAGAATTCGTACGTAGCGTTAGCGTTCAACATTGTAAGAACATTAAAGATTTGTACAAAGCGAATCTGAAAAAATCCGGATTCGCTTCGGAGTAGGAAATAAGGAAGATCCGTACCAAATATACGAAGCGGCAAATAGATTCGCTCATCTCTAACCACTAGCTGATAGCCAGAGTAACCACTGTATGCAGCACAGACAGCAGCTACATGGACTAAGAGTGACTTAATAGGGTCCTGCTAGGTTGTCACAAGTATCTGTAGTACATCCTACAACTGCTAGAGGGTGAATAAACACCACAATCAAGGGGGTCCCAGAGATGTTCATTTTGGTTCACATCTGGGGAATTAGGGGGCCAGAGTGGCTCTTGGAGGTCTTGGTCGTGCTCTTCCAACCAATGTCAGATGTTTCTAGCCGTATGACATGTCGTATTATCTTGCTGGAATATCCCATTCACCCCATGGAAGACATGTATAGGTATATGTGAACTGCAATGATTTATTCATACCCAAATTGGTTGAGAGTGTCTTCCACATGGAGGATTGGGCACAGAGAATACCACAAAAACATTCTCCAGACCCTAACACTGCCAACTCCAACTTGTGTTCTTCCAGCAATGGTTATAATGGGTGTTTGTTCTCTGATGTTTCTTGCCTGATGTGCCATTGTCCATGAAGCAGAAAAAATTACTCAATGGAGAAGTTACCCCTCAGTCAAGCAGTGGAGGTCTATTTCAATACTACCCATAAAATTAAAGTCTTTTCTACTGATGCAACTTTGTTAACAGAGGTGCAGTGACCATTTGTCTGCCTCTGAGTCTCATATGTAGTTAGGTTTGCTGAACTGTTGTTTTAGACACACATCTTAGCCCCCTGGTTCATTTTGGCAGTGAGCTGCTCCACTGCAGCGTGTTAGTCCACCCTCGCACACCTTCATAGCCAGTGATCAATGGCAGATGGTGGTCCACAGTTTCCACATTGCTTATTCACAATGGTGCTATTTGTCCACTTACAATACTCTTTCACCATAGCAACACAAACTGTTCACAAACTGTTTAGTTTCATAAATACCGCCACCCTTGGCCCGAAAGCCACTCATTATCTTTTTCTTTTTTGCAAATCAGACAGCCAATTGCACACCTTATATCCACACCAAGCCAGTTCGCGACACATGACCTCCTTTATAAGCTACATGCCACTGACAACAAAAGTAGGAAGTGATCATAATAATGGGATTCAACTACATGTCATAGTTTTGTTTAAAGTGTGAGGAAATTTTGTTTACCTGGGCTGCACTTGTTGCTAAAGATAGGCTTATGGTCCACCAATATGAGTTTTACTCGTCAGTCTATTAAGTACTGTACATAGTTACACACTTTTTTCTGTGGCCAAATGTGTAACGTTACATTGATTGCATTGAGCTTCATTTGCCATTTCGTCAACCAAACCTGCAGGTTCCACAAAATCCTCTGTAATATTAATATCATTCTCTGTGTGATTAACTTACATAGCTTAGTGACTTACAAATATTGAAATTCTACTTTGTACGCACTCTACGAGGTCATTAATAAATTAAAAAGAACATGGCCCAAAACTGACCCTTGTGGTACTCCACTGGTAACTTTGACTGAATCCAAGGATGTACCATTAATAATGACCCGCTGTTATCTATCAATAAGCTAGTTGTTAACTCATTTACACATTTCCCATAGTTGCAGCATTCTCACTTTATTTAGCAATCTTTTATGTATATTTTCATGATGGTCTATGCCAGTGGTGGCAAACCTATGATACTCAGACAGCACTCAGAGCCCTCTCTGTGGGTACCCGCACCCAGACAAAAATTCTATGATGTACCAATATGCCTTAGACTTTTTCTGCCATTCATAAGCACAGGGCATGCTATGAATGGCACAGGCAGCACATTGAATGTAGGCAGTGTCGAAATGGGGTGCCTAGGGCCCACAAAAAAAATTATTTTGGGGGCCCACCATACGGATACATTCAAATATTACTTGCTCACACAGTGGCAAGATGCTACCAGATGATTGAATATGGGGGTCCCTGCAGCAACTTTGAGAAGGTAGGTCTTGGGGAAAAGAGAACTCTGGCTAGCTTTCCTTTATACCTAGAAGTCATCTCAGCTATCAGATTGTGTCTATAATAATAAACTGGGGAGTTTCTTTAATATTCTATCACGTTTTTTATATGAACATAGGCTGTTTGAGGTGCTGTACATTGAATATCCGTATGTAGTGCAGTATTATCAGTATTTGATTATGTGTTATGTGCCTCTTGTGCAGGGGGATGGGAGACTAGGGGCCCTGTGGGCCAGTCTGAGCTTGAATGTAAGCAGGCTATTATAGCTAAATGATAAAGTACATGGAAAATACACTATATTGAACTGTAGTACTCAGGTTAAATTGCCGTGTTGGCACTTTGCAATAAATAAGTGGGTTTTGGGTTGCAGTTTGGGCACTTGGTCTGTAAAAGGTTCGCTATCACTGGTCTAAGCTCACTGCCACTCATCTACTGTTGTCAGGTGCAGCCACCGCCTTGCTCACCTGCTACTCTGTCCTAAGACCCTGGCATTCTCGTCCTGCTGGCATCCCTTCTGCCTTCACAACAGTCTGGGCTGCCGGAGTAGCGCTGCACTTCCATCCACAGGATCAGGCCTGCTTCTTGACAGCTTTTAAAGGCACTGTCTGGCTACCTTAGGGTATTTTAGGCACCTTTCCCTGTGAAAAGGCGCCTGAGCACTAGATTTAGTAGCATAGTAAAATATTTTGTAAGCCTGAAAAAAGACATACATTTGTACAGTTCAGCCTGTTATCCTGCAAAGTTGATCCAGAGGAAGGCAAAAAAAACCCTCCTGACTCCATCTCACTGTTTGTACAGTAAAGAATCTCTTTCTATGTTGATGAAGTAACCTTCTTTCCTCTAGATGTAGAGGATGTCCCCTTGTCACGGTCACAGTCATGGGTATAAACATATCACAGGAGAGATCCTTGTAATGACCTTAATTATATTTGTACTTGGTTATTTGATCTCCTCTAAGTTGTCTTTTTTCTACTCTAAATGAATCTAATACTGATAATTTTGGGGTACTATTCCACTTATTATTTTAGTTGCCCTCCTCTGAACCCTTTTTAGCTCTGTCATGTCTTTCTTGTGCACAGGAGCCCAAAATTGAACGCAATATTCCAAGTGTGGTTTGCCTACTGAAAAGTGGCAAAACTATGTTCTCATCACATGCATCTATACCCCATTTGATGCAACCAATAATCTTTTTGGCCTTGGCTGCAGCTGCCCGACACTGGTTGCTACAGTTAAGTTTACTTGTCAATTAAAATTCCGAAGCCTTTTTCCATGTGACTGTTACCCAGTGTTTTACCATTTAGTATGTACTGGTAACCTGTATTTTCTCTTCCCATGTGCATAACCTAAAATTTACCAGTGTTAAACCTCATAAATTGTTTTTGTTTAGTATCATGCAAGAATTGATATTATACTGTGCAACCCCTCTACAAGATCAATCATAAATATATTGAAGAGAATAGGGCCTAATTCTGACCATTGAGGTACCCCCACTAGTGACTGTGACCCAATCTGAGAATGTACCGTTAATAAACACATTGTGCATTTTATCACCCACATACACACATTTTCCCCCAGTCTACACATTCTCATTTATGTACTAACCTTTTAAGTTATTTGGCACAGTATTAAATACTTTGGAGAAGTCAAGATATATGACATCCATTGACTCACCTCGGTGCAGTCTAGAACTTACTTCCTCATAGAAACCGTTTAGATTAGTTTGACAGGACCGATCTCTCATAAACGTGTGGTGATACGGTGTTATACAATTATTTTCATTGAGATACTCCAGGATATCATCTCTTATCAAACCTTCAAACAGCTTATTCACAATAGATGTTAGACTTACCCACATATAACTTCTGAGCTCTGTTTTGGAAGCCTTTTTGAATACTAGAACCACATTTGCTAAGCACCAATCCTGTGGAGTCCTTAAGTAGCAGAAATAAGGGTCTGTCTGCCAAGAGAAAACATAAGGAAGGACACATGTTGAAAAAAGAGAAAATGCAATGAAGTACACATCTGTATATGAGCCCTTTGTTTGCCAACTGCTAACTTGATAACAGTAGATATAGCTATAAAATAACTCATTCTAAGCTCTTCAGAAAATCCCTTAACTTGTATGTCAATTCACCAGCGATTGGATGAGAATAAGTAAAGGCTTTTACATAACGCATGATTACATACTTTTTAGTAATGGGATTCGTTGGCTACAAATTCAGTTCTGCTACAGCTGAACAATGTTAAAGGTTATCATCAGTACATTTGTATTGATTTTGTAATCAATTGCTTTACATCTATTATGAGATAGGAAAGAAAACCTTTTGTAATTGGTTGTTATTAAACATTTTGCAACATTTTCATCTGCAGTTGAGTGTTCAGGAGAGGAGAAACTGGGATTAGCAAATTACAAAAGTCTTTTAGATATAATAGATGTAATGCAGTGATAAAAAAATATCAATACAACTAGCCATCAAGTTGTTAATAATAATGAATATATGATTAAATGGTCACTGTTGTTTCTTACATAAATCAATAACACAGGATTCTCTTCCATCCTAAACTGTTCACTCACTCTGAATTCACTGGTAAATCCATAGTGGGAGATGAGTTAGACTTTTACCTTACTGAGGGATCAGGTTACATGCTGCATAGAAGCATTGGTGAGGAGAAGGAAAGCAAGGGGAGCTGAGTGAGATACACACAGATGTGATGCTACAGCCAATGGTGTTTTATTGTTTCTCAATGAAACACTGGATTCACACCTAGAATGCTCAGTATACAGTAAAGGAAATAAGTATTTGATCCTTTGCTAATTTTGTAAGTTTGCCCACTGTCAAAGACATGAACAGTCTATAATTTATGGGGTATGTTAATTGTAACAGTGAGAGATAGAATATCCAAAAAACAAAAATTCAGAAAATCACATTGTCTAAATTATTATAATTATCACAAAATCAAAGGAGTATTAATTGTTCATATAAACTTCCAATTTTATTAATATTAATTCTAAAAACATGTCAAATAGAACCTAAAGTGCAGGTACATCCAGTAATACAAAACTGACACCTATTACCATATCAATTACATACTCATAATACGCTATGTATTTTTCCAAAATAGCTCACCGCCCATAAACCAAACATTACATGACCGTATGAATCTCAATAACTACTGCTATACTAAAAATACAACGCAAGGTAAAGATTGTCATTACATACCAAATATAGGTGTCAGAAATCTTGCCTCCTCAACGCGTGTTTCGCGTTTGCTTCCTCAGGAGAAGTTTATATGAACAATTAATACTCCTTTGATTTTGTGATAATTATAATATTTTGGGAGTAGTTCAGTCACTTAGATGTTATACCTTGGTGAACTGAAAATTGTGAATTTGATTGTCTAAATTATATATATCTATTTGCATTTTGCACAGAGAAATAAGTATTTGATACCCAACCAACCATTAAGAGTTCAGGCTCCTCCAGACCAGTTGGATGCTCCTAATCAACTCATTACCTGCATTAAAGACAGCTGTCTTAAATGGTCACCTGTATAAAAGACTCCTGTCCACACACTCAATTAATCAGACTCTAACCTCTACAACATGGGCAACACCAAAGCGCTTTCTAAGGATGTCAGGGACAAGATCATAGACCTGCACAAGACTGCAATGGGCTACAAAACCATAAGTAAGACGCTGGGTGAGAAGGAGACAACTGTTAGTGTAACAGTAAGAAAATGGAAGACATACAAAATGACTGTCAATCGACATTGATCTGGGGCTACATGCTAAATCTCACCTCGTGGGGTATTCTTGATCATGAGGAAGGTGAGAGATCAGCCTAAAACTACACAGGGGGAACTTGTTAATGATCTCAAGGCAGCTGAGACCACAGTCACCAAGAAAACCCTTGGTAACACATTACACGGTAATGGATTAAAATCCCGCTGTGCCCACAAGGTCCCCCTGTTTAAGAAGGCACATGTGCAGGCCCAAAGGAAAAAAATACAATGCAACAGCACTCTACAAACCAAATAAAGTACAAAAATTTCATACTAATAGAAAGTATTCTGGCACTAATGCTACGCTTATTTAGTAAATTTGTGATTCTTGGCAAATATATTTTGTACAAAATTATTTGGGTCCATCTGCCAAACGTAAAGGCGATCTCTGTAAGACGGGAACCTAACACTAAATTCTACCTCTTACATGCCATAACGGCCAGCATAAAATTCAGGGAGTTCAGGTTTCACATGCATGCTGGGTCCACTCTGCTTTTTATCATTTTTGGTGCCAAAATGGCCTCCATTAAATCCAGTGAATGCAGGTACTTTGTGTATTTAGCCATGGCAGCGTGCACCGTGGGATGTGCTGATTGACCCCCTTTTTCTTTGCAGTTTGTATTGGAGGTGTGGATAGTCCATTTAGTCTTGCACCCCTGACCAGCCAGTCTGCCCATAGGCTGATTTTAATTAGTGTAAGTATAAGGGCCCGTTCACACAACCGTGTGAACGGGTCCGCATCTATTCCGCAATTTTGCGGAATGGATGCAGCTTCGTTCACTTTAGTTGCCGACATCTGATCTTGCCGAGCCGCGGCTCAGTGGCGTGACTCCGCAAGAAAAAATAGAACATGTCCTATTCCTGTCCGCAATAGCAGACAAGTATAGGTATTTTGAACAGGGTGCCGGGCCATGTGCTCCGCAATTTGCTTGTCGGCAACTATGGTATTGCGGATCCGCAACTAAACAGCCCCTTAAGCTGTAGCCTGCTCTCCCTGCACTCACTGGAAGCCTTTTTGGCACCAGGCGAGGTATAGAGTGGACTCTCATTGCATTCAGTGGTAGCCATTTGGCACCAGGTATAGAGTGGGCTCAGCATACATGTTGGTACCTGCATTCACTGGATTTAATGGAGGCCATTTTGGCACCAAAAATGATAAAAAACTGAGTGGACCCAGCCTGCATGTGGAACCTGCACTCCCTGAATCTTATGGTGGCCGTTATGGCACACAACAGGTAGCATTTAGTGTTAGGTTCCCATCTTACAGAGATCGCCTTAATGTTTGGCAGACGGGCCCAAATAATTTTGTACAAAATATATTTGCCAAGAATCTCAAACTTACTAAATAAGTGTAGCATTAGCACCAGAATACTTTCTATTACTATGGCATTTTGTACTTTATTTGGTTTGCAGAGTGCTGTTGCATTAAAAAAATGTTCCTTTGTGTATTTAGGCATGGCAGTGTGCACCTGCACACTGGGATTTACTCATTGACCCCCTTTTTCTTTGCAGTTTGTGTTGGAGGTGTGGCTACTCCATTTAGTCTTGCACCTCTCATCAGCCTGTCTGCCCCATATGCTCATGGTTTAATTAGTGTAAGTTAGAGATGAGCAAATCTATTCTCCGATTCGTAGATTCGATACGAATCTACGCAATTTTCTACTCCGAAGCGAATCTGGATTTTTCTGTATTTCCTCCGTTCAAATCTTAAATGTTCTTAAGCCTTTGTAAGCATACGCTAAGTGCCTGTCCAATGAATTGTACGCAAATTCTATGTATCAGTTAATTTATATGCTGATGCGTACAAATTCAGTTAATTAGCAAACTTTTACTGTATGATCGTTATTCGTTCGGAAATAGCTGGCAAAAAGCCCGGGAAGAAAGCGGTCACCTGACCTAGTGGGAAGGACTTGCTCTGATTGGCCCATGGGCTCTTTAACTCTGTGACGCTTCAGTTGTGCTGCTCACTGCTGAGAGACGAGCAGAAGCACTGTCTGTGAAGTTCTTAAAGACAGAGAACTGTTGTGTTCAAATAGTGGTGTAATTGTTCTGGGCATTCATAATACAGATATCAGGGATATTGCAGGGCCAGTGCAGGGCAAGTGGAGGACCAGTGCAGGGCTAGTATGTAATCAGACAGGGAGAGAGACAAAGACCTGCAGGGCCACAGTCAAGTGAAAATGTCTGGCATGGAAAAGCAAAAGAGTTCCAGTTCCATCCAGACCTCGAGCTCCATAAAAAAAGGAGAAGGTGGCACAGGGCAGCAGTGGCAAAGGACATGTAGCCGGAGCTTCTACTGGTAGAATTTGTAATAGTTGGCCACTGTTCCACCAGGCTAACCTACCAAGGCGCAAAATTGTAGTGGAGGAGAAAGTGGATGGGGTAGTGGAGTGGATGGCACACTCATCTCAATTGTCTCCCCACCAGCTGGAAGTGGGCAAGGTCGTGAGTGACGACGGGACAAATAGAGTGGCAGTGCTGAACCTGGATCAATACACACAAATCTTCAGCCTTCCATTGTCTAATAGTCCCTGCTACTTATCAGCCACCATTAGGAGCTAATTCAGAGACTGTCAATATATCTAAGACCGCTCAGAGTACGCTACTTAAATACCACAGTCATACCCTGCATATGCAGCTGAAGTGAATAAAAGCGCATGTGGAGACCGGGGACGAACTATCTCTCATCTCTCGTTTGTTGGAAATAATAAAAACATATTTAACAGATATTGTGCACTTTTTAGGTGAAAAATAACACCTCCAACAAACAATATATATATATATATATATATATATATATATTTATATAAAATAAAAATAAAACGTACACTATTTTGCTAATTTCACAGGTGATTATATAGTATCCCTAGCAAACTATAGCTATTGAGACTCCTTTAATGAAGTAACAAAATATAGCGTACTCTGATTACAGTTAATAGCTTACTCTCTGAATATTCTCCTGCCAACACATACAAAAGCAAAGAAAAAAAGAGAAATTTCAGTCAGCACATCCCAGAGTGCAGGTGCTGGTTGCTATGGCTAAATACATGTCAAAGGAAAATACATCTGGGATGTGCTGACTGAAATTTCTCTTTTTTTCTTTGTAAGTTTGTACTGGAGGTGTGGCTACTCCATTTGGTCATGCACTCCTGACCAGCCCATTTGCCCTACAGGTTGTTTTTAATCAGTGCAACTATAAAGCCGAGTGATTCGGCATGCATGCTAGTGTCTGCATTCCTGAACTAGGGGAGGCCTTTGAAGCACCAGAAATGGCAAAAGGCAGAGTGGATGCTACATGCATGTGGAACAAAACACCCCCTGCTGATTATATGGAAGCCAAGTCTGGCACGTAACAGGTAGGAGATAGTGTTAGGTTCCCATTCTGCAGAGAACACCTTGACGATTTCGGTGAATGGGCTCAGGTAATTTTGTACAAAATATATTTGCCAAGAGTCTCTGATTTATTAAACAAGCATAGCATGAGCTTTGGAATACTCTATATCACTATGGTATTTTGTGCTTTATCTGGTAGCGGTGTGCGGTTGCAATCTATGTATTTTCCTTTGACATACAAAAGCAGCCAATGTGGATGTAAAAAAACTACACACATTTGCCAGTTGATAGTTTTAATGCACAATTCTTTTTTGTTTATTATTATAGAAGAAATAAAAGTTATATTTTAAAAACACTTGTATATTTCTTTGAGGGTCCCTAGTGGGATTTTTTTCTGTTGTTTACAGAGATAGACGACAACTTTTCCGAAATTGGGTCAATACACGCATGCTCCCTGTATGGCAGTGATTTTCAACCAGTGTGCCTCCAGCTGTTGCAAAACTACAACTCCCATCATGCCCAGGCAGCCTACAGCTATCATCCTACAGAAGGGCATGGTGGGAGTTGTAGTTTTGCAACAGCTGGAGGCACACTGGTTGAAAATCACTGCTGTATGGCACATGTCCTAAGTGGTGCAGAGATTTCTAAAAACATTGACTGGCCTGCACACAGTGTTGGCAAAGTGACGGAAGTTTTGCACTCATTTGAGTCACTCTTATGTGTCCCGCAACACTCTGCTGGACTTGCAGCGGCAAAATGGTCTTTCGCCACACTGGTTGATAGGTGACGTGCCAACTCGGTGGAATTCCACGCTTTATATGTTGCAGCGGCTCCTTGAGCAGCAGAGAGCAGTGGATGACTTTGTCCAGCAGCAGCCAGAATCTTCGACCATAGGGAGCAGGTGTGGCTTATATTTCTGTCAGTGGAGGTTGGTCTGAGATGCCTGCACTGTTCTAATGCCCTTTGAAGAAGCCACTAAATTGGTCAGCCAGGACAGCTGCGGTGTGAACGACATAGTTTCACTAATATTTGTCCTTGAAAAGACACTGACGCTCATGCAGCAGGGGGCAATGGGGAAAGGAAATCCTGGACATCTCTCTGCACGCCATGCTGCCACTGTAGGGGAGCCCCCAATGACAAAGTTCTGTGGAGGTGCAGGATGAGGATGAGGAGCTTCAGGTAGAGGAGAAGGATTTTGATGCTGATCAGGAGGAGGAGGAGACACAGCTGGAGGATCTGGAGGATGATGATGACACTTTCAGGGACACTGAAGTGTCTCAGAGAGAGGCTGAGATGGAAAAAAAATGGCTCCACTGGCATGCTGGCCAGGATGGCGAACTGTATGCTCACATGCTTATGGAGAGACAGGCGTATCCTAAAAATAAGGCAGACTGACGAATACTGGCTGGCAATGCTTCTGGACCAGTGGGATCAATCCAACATGGGGGATTGTTTTCCTCCCCAGGAAAGGGAGGAGAAATTAGCATCATTCCCGGAGAAGCTATGTAGTAACCTGGCGACAGCTTTCAGCCAGCCCCAGCGTTTCTGAAAACGAGTTATTGCAGAGTCATCCACCTCCTGTCACAACCAGCAACAGCCAGTTAAACCTCATAAGTATGATGCAACATTTTTTTTCAGCCTCTCAACAGCCGCCGCCAAGTGAACAGGCCCCGACCACCCGCCTGAACTAACAGTTTCAGGCTTACCTGCAGTCTGGCTCACAAAGCCTCTTCTCAGACCCCTAGACTTCTGGGCAGGCAGAATACAACAGTGGCCGGAACTTGCCCACTATGCACTAGGGCTTCTTTCCTGCCCAGCCTCAAGTGTCATGTCATAGAGGGTTTTTAGCGCTGCTGGGGGGGTGGTGATACCCAAACGGACCAAACTGTCACCTGGCAGTGTGCAAAAAAACACCTTTATAAAAATGAATAAAGGCTGGATTACCTCCGATTTTCACACTCCTCTTGCTGAGTCAGATGATTAGATCAGGCCTTGCAGGCCGAAATAGTCCAAGTGTCTTCCCACTGTTACTGTCAGCCGGCCCATAAAGTTGCATGACAAACGTCTCTTGTGTCATGGGCAGTGCGAACCCGAACTCCCCAAACCAAAACCCCTAAATTTTATTAAAATCCAAAAACTGTTGTTTACCTCCATCTCCGCTTTCAACATTAGCAAGCAGCTGTTGTTAGTAATATACACCGTTCTTAGTTCTATTTAGTATTCTTAAATTTGTTTTGGATCCCCCCCCAAAAAAAAAAAAAATAAAAAAATAATATATATATATATATATATATATATATAAAAAATAAAAAAGTAAAAAAAATGGTATTAAAAAATAAAATTGTTACACTGTTGTTACCTCCACCTCCCGTTACAAGTTACATTAGTGGAGATTGTTATACTCCACTGCAGTTTGTTGTATTTACTAATCACTCTCTGCTGATATACCCCGTCCCCTACTACTACTGGCCATGGCACCCACAAAAAGCCCATATATAATTTTAGAGCCTATCTTTACAAGGTAGAATGTTTACATGCTTGTTGTCCAAACAAGCCAAGCCTTTTTCTATTACTGTAATCTGTGAACCGAAGTGTGCGTAATTTATTAATGCATTGGCCTGCAGACACCCTGTGTTCATTAATCTGGGAAAATGGCCTTTGGACAATTTTTGGAGGCTCCTGCCTAAAGAGACATCCCTGTCTTCTTCACACTAATGCGGGCTCCGGCCTATGCACAATTTTTGGAGGCTCCTGCCTAAAGAGGCATCCCTGTCTTCTTCACACTATGTCAGTAAGGGGTTAAAGGTTTAAAAAACAATCAATACACAGGTTTTACAAGAATAATTTAATAGTAATAAATATTAATAACTTTCAACAAATAATAAAAAAAAAAAAAAAAAAAAAAAAAAGTTACGTCGGCCTTTGCCAACATCTGGCCATCATTGCCTGCATTTCTCTGAGCTCCAGCTGCAGGACGCAAATAAGCCAGGAGGCAACATGGAGCTTGGTCTCAAATCGGCGTAAGGCTGCCTCCACCTCAAAGTCAGTGGAGATATCTGTAGGGGTGGAAACAGTAATATAATTAGAATGATCAAGTTAAATGGTTGTCCCACGAAAAAAATTCTAAACTTTCAAACCAGCACCTGGATTAGAATACTTTAGCAATTGCATGTCATTAAATATTTGGTATATGTACTGGAACAAGTTATTCAGTGACATGTATCTGTATTGAGCCTTTTTTTCTTCTTTGAACTGCTCACTGAGAAGGCCACACATGGTCAGTTTGGGATTTGTACTTACTGGACACCCATACTGAGTGGTCTTCCCATGGTCCTGGGGAAAACGCCTCCCTGCCGGTTGGAGCTACAAAAGATAAAACATAAATTTCGCTTATATTTTGAAGACAGAAGGTCCACCCATTACACTTTTTATTTTACCTACTTTCTACCTGGGGCTGGTGGGGTCCTCTCTGGCTGTTGAGGAGGACTTAGCGATAAGACAGCACTCCTTAAAAAGTCTTACTTTTCCTCCATTTAGCGGTGGTGCCTGCAGTGTTAGGCCCCTTTCACACGAGCGGGAGACTCGCATGTCTCCCGCAACGCATCTACAGGGCTGGACTCCGCACGGACAGGGATCGCATATAATGCTATGCGATCCCTGTCAGTGCGGAGTCCAGCCCTGTAGATCCGTTGCGGGAGACATGCGAGTCTCCCGCTCGTGTGAAAGGGGCCTTAGGCTCCAGTCTGCTGAGCCCCCAGATACATGGTAAAAGTGAAGAAACCGTGGCACTCTTTGATTCAAAGTTCCAAACCTTTAATCCATCAATCAAAGCGACGTTTCGACCAGTATTGGTCTTTTTCAAGCCTTTTTCAAGGCTTGAAAAAGACCAATACTGGTCGAAACGTCACTGTTGAGGAGGGTGAGAGGGGCTCCTCTGTGGTGAAGCAGCTGTCAAAAATCATTAAATAATGGCATTACATTCAACTTTAATGAACAGTTGTAACTTCTGATGTTGATATGTCTGAATAGTTTGGGGCTGGATCCCGTTCCTAACCCCTAGTGCTCTTATATCACTGCAGCAGCACTCCCACATAGCCTGGATTAAAAATAAATAAATATGTTTACACTTACTAGAAGCTGCAGGTACTGTAGGTGCCGTCCGGGCATGATGCTGGCGGTGACCGTGGTGACGCCGTCATTGACGTTGCTCTGCAACATAAATCCGTGCACAATTGTTATCATGACCGTTTTTAATACTAACACTGTACTACGAAGATATTATGGGTGAGAGGAGGGCCATATCCATTTTTTTTCTACTAAACGGGTATTTATCGCGATATATATCGTTATCACAATAAATTTCTTAATATCGTTAACACGGTGGGAATATTTTTGATATCACCCACTCACATTAGCTGCAGCATTAGCACGTCTGTGATTCTGTGTGTAGGAGGAGGAAGCGCTAACTATGAAGGGGCATATATCTAAGGGTACTTTCTTTCACATTAGCGCATTTGCCTTACACAAATGGGAGAACGGCCAGCCCCAGTAACAATAATGGAGGATGGCGCTGATCCGGCCGCTATCCGCCAAGAACGCCGGGAATTGGTAGGACAAATACTGCAGAACAGCCTGCAGGATCACCACGACATATGTGAAAGTAGCCTAAGGCAAATTACTGAGAAGGGGCACGTATCTGAGAATACCTTCACTTGTTTGAGTGGAGTTAGAGGCGTGGCCTAGCATGAAATAAAATTGCTGCAGCGCACTACGCACGCCCATGTTGTCCTTCTATACGGTTTTCATTATTAGCACTCACTGTTATATATACAATCCAGTACACTAATTTTCTAACATGTTTACTTTTCAAATATTTTACTCACCCTGCCGTATCGCTGCACGGATCTCAGTAAGCCGCTCTGGGCATTTAAACTTCAAATCGGATCATTTCCGCTGGATCTGGCCCAGGGTCCGCACAGTGTCGAAACGATGGCACAAGCCTCGGATCACCTGCTGCACGATCTCCTTTTTATGCTGGTTCAGGTGGGGGTGTGTGCCATCGTAATCCTCGCGATCCATCAGCCGAATCATGTATGTCAGCTCTTGAGAGCTAAATGCTAAGGATCGCCTGGATGCCAGTTTGCAAAATTCACTCTGCCTCTGAGGAGCGCGCGCCACGGCCTAGCGTGCGCCACGGCCTAGCGTGCGTGCCTGCGTATTACACCATTGCTAGACAATAGTACGCTGAGGATTCGTACGCAATTTCTACTCTCATGTAAACGTGTTCACATAAGTAGCGAACTTTTAACAACTGTATGTTCATTATTAGTGCGTGAATGTTCGCAGAACATGACAGAATAACAAATGATTTGTACGCAACTTCGACCAAATAGCTTCGTATTAGGAACATTCGGCAAAGCAAATTTTGGATGATTTGCTCATCTCTAGTGTAAATATAAAGCTGTAGCCTGCTCACTGGAAGCCTTTTGGCACCAGGAGAGGTAGGTATAGAGTGGACTCTCATTGCATTCAGTGGTAGCCATTTAGCACCAGGTGAGGTATAGAGTTGGCTCAGCATGCTGACTGACCCCCTTTTTCTTTGCCCATGTGAAGGCCCATCTGAAGTTTGCAAATGAACACCTGGATGATTCTGAGAGTGATTGGGAGAAGGTGCTGTGGTCAGATGAGCCAAAAATTGAGCTCTTTGGCATTAATTCGACTCGCCATGTTTGGAGGAACAGAAATGCTGCCTATGACCCAAAGAACACCATCCCCACTGTCAAGCATGGAGGTGGAAACATTATGTTTTGGGGGCGTTTCTCTGCTAAGGGCACAGGACTTCTTCACCGCATCAATGGGAGAATGGATGGAGCCATGTACAGTAAAATCCTGAGTGACAACCTCCATCCCTCCACCAGGACATTAAAAAATGGGTCGTGGCTGGGTCTTCCAGCACGACAATGACCCAAATTTACAGCCAAGGCAACAAAGGATTGGCTCAAAAAGAAGCACATTAAGGTCATGGAGTGGCCTAGCCAGTCTCCAGACCTTAATCCCATAGAAAACTCAGGAGTTGCCAAGTGACAGCCTCGAAAACCTAATGATTTAGAGATGATCTGGAAAAAGGAGTGGACCAAAATTCCTTCTGACAGGTGCGCAAATCTCATCATCAACTACATAAAATGTCTGCTGTGCTTGCCAACAAGGGTTTTGCCACCAATTATTAAGTCTTATTTACAAAATGTGACATTCTGGATTTTTTTTTTTTATATTCTATCTCTCACTGTTAAAATTAACCTACTCTAAAAATCAAAGACTGTTCATGTCTTTGACAGTGTGAAAACTTACAAAATCAGCAAGGGATCAAATACTTATTTCCTTCACTGTATCTCTATAATGTTTTCCATGGTGCTCTTGCTTCTATGTATAGGAGAGTGAAAAGGAAGAAGAAGCAACTAGTCTCCTCCAACTAGCTTAGGGATAGCTTAGAATTATAGATAGAGCCTACAGACATGAAATGTAAAAAATGCCATACACAATTCAGATATAGAGATGAGCGAATCTATTCGCCGATTCGTTGATTCGCATTAAATCTTGGAAATTTTCAGCTGCAAAGTGAATCCGAATATTAGGTGATTCGCTTCGGCTTTGTACGCATTCGCTCCATAGTTTGTCCTATAAATTATATGCTATTGCTACGTATGAGTTACTGTATACGCTGTTGCGTACAAATTCAATTCAGTTCAAGAGAACTTTTACTGTTAGTTCGTTTATCGTGCACAAAAGCCCGGGAAGAAAGTGCTCACCTGACCTAGTGGGCAGGGCTTGCTCTGATTGGCTCAGGCTCAGTAAGCCAGTGATGCATCACTTCTGCTACGACGAGCAGAAGCACTGTGTGTGAAGTTCTGAGACCTGTTTGGTGAAAATTTGGTGTAATTGCTCTGGGAATCCATATTACACATATCAGGGATACTGCAGGGCCGGTTCAGGGCTAGTAATTAATGAGAGAGAGAGAGAGAGAGAGAGAGACAGAGACAGAGAGACAGAGAGAGATAAAGTCAGCATGCTGTCACTGTAGGGGAGCCCCAACGCCAAAGTTCCCTTGCTGAGCAGGAGGAGGATGAGGAGCTTCAGTTAGGGGAGGAGGATTTTAATGAGGATGGTGATGACCAGGAGGAGGAGACACAGCTGGAGGATGGGGATGATGAGACTTTCAGGGACACAGCAGTTTCTCAGAGAGAGGCTGAAATGGAAAGAAGTGGCCCCTCAGGCACGCTGGGCAGGATGGCGAGTTGTATGCGCACATGCTTGCGCACTGACAGGCGTATCCTAAACATAAGGCAGACTGACGAATACTGGCTGGCAATGCTTCTGGACCCGTGGTATCAATCCAACATGGGGGATTGTTTTCCTCCCCAGGAAAGGGAAGAGAAATTAGTATCATTGCGGGAGAAGCTATGTAGTAACCTGGCCACAGGTTTCAGCCAGCCCCAGCCTGCTGCCAGCTTGTCTGAGAAGGAAGTCCGGCCGAGTCATTCACCTTCTGCCACAACCAGCAGCAGCCAGTTAAGCCTAATTAGTATGATGCAGGAATTTTTCTCTGCAGGCTCCCAACAGCTACAGCCAAGTGAACAGGCCCAGATCACCCGCCTCAATGAGCAGGTTCAGGCGTACCTGCAGTCTGGCTCACAAAGCCTCTTCTCAGACCCCCTGGACTTCTGGGCAGGCAGATAACAGTGGCCAGAACTGTCCCACTATGCACTAGGGATTCTTTCCTTCCCAGCCTCAAGTGTCATGTCAGAGAGGGTTTTTAGCGCCGCTGGGGGGTGGTGACACCAAAAAGGACAAATCTGTCACCAGGCAGTGTTCAAAAAATACCTTTATAAAAATGAATAAAGGCTGGATTACATCCAAGTTACATGTTGTATTTTCGTTCTGGTTGCCTCTCAGCAGGGGTTAACGTGCTGTGGCCGGATCCGCGGCCCGCCCCCATTACAGTGAATTGGGCCGGAGCGCGGTTCCGGCGCCACACGTGTACCTGTGGCAGCACGGATCCGGAGAGACCCTTCACCCGCCGGATCCTGGTTGCTGCTAGTGTAAAAGTAGCCTTACATTCAACTCTAATGAACAATAGTAGCTACATGGGAATTGTTTGGGGCTGGAGGATCCCGTTCCTAACCACCAGTGCTCTTACTGCAGCTGCACTCCCATGTAGCTTGGATGAAAAATAAATTAAATATGTTTTGCACTTACTAGAGGCTGCAGGTAGTTCAGGGGCCGTCCTGCCTAGACGGTGGTGACGCCGTCGTTAACGGTGCTCTGCAACATAAAAACATACACAATTGTTAGATGATGACTCTTTTTAATACTAACACATACTACTATGAAGATATTATGGTTGTGAGAGGGGGGCCATATCATATTTTTTTATTCTAAAAATGTATTTATGGCAATAGATAACGTTATAGTCGCAATAATTTTCTTAATATCGTTAACATGGTGCAGTAGGAATACTTTAGATATCGCCCACTGACAGTAGCTGCAGCATGGGCACGTCTTTGAGTCTGTGTTTAGGAGGAGGAAGCGCTAACTATGAAGGGGCATATATCTAAGGGTACCTTCTTTACACTAGTGCATTTGCCTTACACAAACGGGAGAACGGCCAGCACCATTAACAATAATGACTAGAAAACCTTCACTTAAGTTGTTTGGGTCAAGTTAGAGGTGTTGCCTAAATTACTGCAGCGCACTACACATGCCCACGTTGTCCTTCTATACTTTTTTCATTATTGGCACTCACTGCTGAGATATATATATATATATATATATATATATATATATACACACACACACACACACACAATACAGTACACTAATTTTTTAACATGTTTTTACTTATCAAATATTTTGTTACTCACCCTGCCATATCTCTGCGCGGATCTCATTAAGCTGCTCTGGGCATTTGAATTTCAGATCGGACCATTTCCGCTGGATCTGGCCCGGAGTCCACATGGTGTAGAAATCATGGCGCAAGCCTTGGATCACCTGCTTGATCACCTCCTTCTTATGCTGGTTTGGATGGCGGTGTGTGCCATCGTAATCCTCTCTGTCCATCAGCCGGATCAGGTATTTCAGCTCACCAGAGCTAAATGATGAGGATCGCCTGGATGCCATTTTCAACTATTTGCTCAGCCTCTGAGGAGTGCACACCGTGGCCTCACGTCGTGCGTGCCTGCGTATTCGCTGGACAATAGCACACTGAGGATTCGTACGCAATTTGTACGCTCATGCGTACGTCTTCTAAGACATTGCGTACATTTTTAATTGTCCATTCGTTATTAGTGCGCAAATGTTCGCTAACAGCCACATAATAACGTATATTTTGTACGCAAATACAATGAATCTATTCGTCGAATACACGAATCTTCAGAAAAGTTCGGCGAATAAAATTTTGAATGATTCGCTCATCTCTAATCAGATATAATGTTATTTCTTATATTCCAAAACAATATCGGCTATATCTTCATTCTTCTCCTCCCAATTCCTATACCTCAACATGGAGAAAACAGAATGTATTGTCTTTCCCCCCCATGTCACTCAGCCCCCCCACCTGACCTATTCATTACAGTTAATACCACTCCAGCATTCTCCAGTCATGCAGGTAAGCTGCCTATAACATTTGATTCCTCCTTATCCTTTAACTCACACATCCAAACCCTCACCTCCACCTGCCACTTTCCACTTAAGAACATCTCTTGTATTTGCTCTTTCCTCAGCTAAAATGCGAGTGAATGCCCTCAGCATCTTGCCCCTGGACTACTGTAACATCCTCCTGTGTAGCCTCTCATCCAGCACTCTTGCTCCCCTCCAATCTTTTCTTAAGTCCGTCCACAAACAGCCCCCTCCTCAAATCTCTGAACTGCTTTCTCAATACATCCCCACACGTAATCTCCAATCCTCATAGGACCTCATTCTTTGTTCTTCTCTGATCTGTTCTTCACACAATCGACTAAAAGATTTCTCACGTGCCTCTCTGCAGCTCTGGAACTCGCTCCCGTATATCAGACTCTTCCCCGACTTCTAAACCTTCAAAAGTAACCTGAAAACCCACCTCTTAAGGAAAGCCTACCACTAGAGATGAGCGAATCCTAAAAGATTCGGGGATTCGGTATTCGGCCCGAATCCCACCGCGGTATTCGTGGATTCGGGCCGAATCACGAATCCCATTAAAGTCTATGGGAGACCCGAATCTTTTTGCAGGGGCCAAAGGTTCTGCACAGTCAAGTTTGCCCCAACATGTGAAAACCTCAGAAAATGATGGAAACACCTTGGAAATGCATAGGAAACACCAGGGGCAGCATGTAGGGATGCCTCTGAGGCTCCCTAAGGGCTTATTCAGACGTCCGTTTGGTGTTGTCCGTGTTTTGCGGATCCTCAAAACACGGACAGCGGCCCATGTGCAGTCCACAATTTGCGGAACGCACATGATAGAAATGCCTTTTCCTGTCCGTGGATCCGGACATATTCTATTTTTTTCCGGACCCACGGAACGGAAGTGCGGATGCGGACGGCACACAGTGTGCCGTCCGCATCTTTTGTGGCCCCATTGACTGTGAATGGGTCCGCACCTGGTCCGCAAATTGCGGATCGGATGCGGACGAGTGAATGAGGCCTGAGGCTGATGCTGAAGGTCCCTACCTTTTGTAAATTTAGGTCACATGTCACTGCCAGCCAATCACTGCTGGGGAGGTATAGGGGCTGTTACATCACAGCAGGCGTTCCCACAGGCTTCCCTTTGATGCTGATTGGCTGAAAAAAACCGGCATTTCAAATTGGCAGTGACTCACGAATCTGCACTGCCTCGGGATGCCGAGCCGAAGCGGGCAAGATTTGTGCGAATCCCGAATCTTGCCGCTCCGGCTTGCTCATCACTCCCTACCACCTACAATAAGCATGCTGCCACCAAACAGCCAGGTAAGCAGCCTTTACCCTTGCCTACTGTGTTCTTCTTCCTTCCCTTGAAGATTGTGAGGTCTAGTGGGCAGGGTCCTCTCTACCTCTATACCAGTCTGTTAATAGTTTTGTGTTTATCGTATTTTTATATTACAGTATGTATTTGTAACTCCCTTTTGATGTACAACACCATAGAACTAAGTTCTTTTAAATAAATAATAATAATAATAATAATAATAGAGATGAGCGAGCACTAAAATGCTCGGGTGCTCGTTATTCGAGTCAAACTTTTCCCGATGCTCGGGTGCTCGTTTCGAATAACGAACCCCATTGAAGTCAATGGGAGACTCGAGCATTTTTGCAGGGGACCAAGGCTCTGCCTAGGGAAGGCTGGGTGAAAACCTGGAAACCTCAGAAAATGATGGAAACACCACGGAAATGGACAGGAAACAGCAGGGGCAGCATGCATGGATGCCTCTGAGGCTGCCTAATCCCACCATTACCCCAAATTCTCAGGCAACAGCCTGGTGGTTACCCTCATGGCAATTGTGCTCACCCAGACCAAGAAAGGCGAGGCAAATACCCATCACATGTTAGGGAAGCACCCAACTAAGTGCAGCGAAGGTCCATCACCGCCTGCAGGTGACACCACTGCTCATGCTGGCACTGCAGCTGACATCAAGTTTAGTATCTGTTCTTATCAGTTGCTGTTGGTGGTAAAGTGGTGAGCATAGCTGCTTCCCAAGCAGTTGACCCGCGTTCGATTCCCGTCTATCACAGGAGGCAATTAAAAGAAGAACCAAAAAAAAATCAGTACAATATCTAATACGTCCCCTACCTGGGTAAATTGTTTGGAGAGTAAAAGGAAAAAGAGCTTGCTCTGGCCAGGGGAGTGTCTTTCCTACTGCAGCTAAGGGGATGTGTCCATGCTCTGCCTATCACAAGTCAGGAGGCAATTAAAAGAAGAAAAACAAAAAAACATCAGTACAATATCTAATACGTCCCCTATCGGGGTAAATTGTTTGGAGAGAGGGCCTGTAGGTGGGGGGCAGGCTGGGGGGGGGAAGGAGGTTTCGCTGGAAGAGCCAGAGGAGGGCCCCCTGGGCTAGCATGTGTGGTGGTGACAACAGCCAGAATGGATTTGGAAAAACTGTAGCATCAACCGGTACGGTATCGATTCTTCTCAGTTTAATACCGTATACGTCCCCTATCTTGGGACCCTATATTTCATGGATTTTTCGACCACGGAAAAAGAGCTTGCTCTGGCCAGGGGAGTGTCTTTCCAACTGCAGCTAAGGGGACGTGTCCATGCTCTGCCTATCACAGGTCAGGAGGCAATTAAAAGAAGAAAAACAAAAAACATCAGTACAATATCTAATACGTCCCCTATCCGGGTAAATTGTTTGGAGAGAGGGCCTGTAGGTGGGGGGCAGGAGGTTTCGCTGGAAGAGCCAGAGGAGTGCCCCCTGGGCTAGCGTGTGTGGTGGTGATAACAGCCGGATGTAATTAGAATGACGATGCGGGACCCCAACTTAAAAATTTAGCATCAACCGGTACAGTCGTAAATTATGAGATTGATCAAGTGTGGTATGTCTTTTATGTATACTACTCAGTTTAATACCGTATATGGCACCTATCCGGAAAAATAGTTTGGAGAGAGAGAAAGATAGGACAAAGACGTAAATTGTTTGGAGAGAGGGCCTGTAGGTGGGGTGGCAGGCTGAGCTGGAAGAGCCAGAGGAGTGCCCCCTGGGCTAGCGTGTGTGGTGGTGACAACAGCCGGATGTAGTTAGAATGACGACGCAAGACCCCAACTTAAAAATTTAGCATCAACCGGTACAATTGTCAATTACGATCTCGATCAAGTGTGGCATGACTTTTTAGATGGAGATTGCATGTGGTCACGTACTCCCTAGAACCCCATAGTCACCCCTTCTCTGATGTGCTAGCTGTGGGGATTCGCTCTGGTAGGCAGGGTAAGCGGACGCAGAACAGAGGCACAAAAACAGTTCTTAATCCAACTGCAGTGTTTTATTCACACACGCAGGTATCACAGTACATCAAAACAACTTCACCTGAGTTGAAAGTCCTGGTGCTAATTCACACCATGCTGCAGGTTCTGCATAAAGAGTCCATTTATAGAAACAAAATCCCCCTGTCCTCCCAGACAGGTCTTCAGCTTTCATCCAGGCCCCAGCCTTCTCTCCTACTGCAGTTTGGCTGGCTTTTTTAAAGTAGTTTGGTGTCAGCAAAACCTGGACCGGCACTTACAATCCAGTCCAATGCTTGACTTCACCTGGCTGTTAATCAGCCCAGCAGCACATGCTGGGAGGAAAATACCTTCCCTCAAGCAACAGACCTTTCACTGTGTCACATCCCCCCCTTTGTTCAACCTTGAGGGGGTGAACACTTGTCAAACAGTGCACTCGGGACAGGGCATCCGCTTTTCCCTGTAACCGGCCCGCTCTGTGCTCGACTGTGAATTTAAAGTTCTGTAATGAAAGAAACCATCTGGTGACCCGAGCATTCCTCTCTTTGGCCTGGCTCATCCATTTGAGAGGGGAGTGGTCGGTCACCAGGCGGAACTTCCTCCCTAACAGATAGTAGCGGAGAGACTTGAGTGCCCATTTGATGGCCAGGCACTCCCGCTCCACTATACTGTACCTTGTTTCAGCTGGGGTGAGTTTGCGGCTCAGGAAAACAACAGGATGCTCCTCCCCGTTGACTTCCTGAGACAGTACAGCGCCGAGGCCTACTTCAGAAGCATGAGTCTGTACCACAAACTCCCTCTTGAAGTCAGGCATCACCAGCACGGGTGACCCACACAAGGCCGACTTCAATGCGGAAAAAGCCTCTTCCGCCTGGTCATTCCAGTGAACCATCACGGATTTCCGTCCCTTCAAGAGCCCTGTCAATGGTGCCGCTAATGTAGCAAAGTGGGGAACAAACCTCATGTAATACCCCACCATCCCCAGGAACGACTTTATTTGCCTGGTGGTGACAGGTCGTGGCCAATTCCGGATTGCCTCAATCTTGCTCATCTGGGGTTTGATGATACCGCGCCCAATGACATACCCTAGGTATTTTGTCTCCTGCAATCCTACAGCACATTTTTTTGGGTTAGCGGTTAACCCCGCCCTTCGGAGGGAATTCACTACGGCCTGTACTTTTGTCAGGCGACTCTCCCAGTCGGCACTATAAATGACAATGTCATCAAGGTAAGCTGAGGCCTACCGACGATGCGGACGAAGCACAATGTCCATTAACCGCTGGAATGTGGCAGGAGCACCATGCAGGCCAAAAAGTAACACCTTATACTGATATAACCCCTCAGGTGTGATAAAGGCTGTTTTCTCCTTGGCAGCCTCCATTAAGGGCACTTGCCAGTACCCTTTTGTGAGGTCCAAGACAGAAAAATACCGCGCCTGCCCTAACCAGTGGCAACACTGTTTCCATTGGTTCTTGCATGTTGGTGACATATTCAATGACACTTTTATGCGGAGTGGGCTGTTGCTCCC
The DNA here is from genome assembly GCA_900303285.1 of Rhinella marina. Lineage (NCBI taxonomy): Eukaryota > Metazoa > Chordata > Amphibia > Anura > Bufonidae > Rhinella > Rhinella marina. The sequence goes on along the minus strand of ONZH01030460.1, from coordinate 7,079 downwards.
ACGCCTCCTTGGCTATGTCCAACAGCCCCCGGGGATGTCTGCCATATAGAAGTTCGAAGGGCGAGAACCCAGTAGAGGCCTGGGGTACCTCTCGCACTGCAAACATTAGATAGGGCAGAAGGAGGTCCCAGTCCCTCCCATCTTTGGATACCACTCTTTTCAGCATATTTTTTAACGTTTGGTTAAATCTCTCCACCAGACTGTCTGTTTGCAGATGGTAAACGGACGTCCGTTACTGTTTTATGCGCAGCAATTTACACAGTTCCCTCATGACTTTCGACATGAAAGGTGTCCCCTGGTCCGTCAGAACCTCTTTAGGTATTCCTACTCGGGAAAACATCTCCATTAGCTCTTTAGCTATAAGTTTGGCAGATCTATGACGCAATGGCACCGCCTCCGGGTACCGGGTGGCATAATCAAGCACAACTAAGATATGTTGGTGACCCCTAGCCGACTTAGGTATCGGTCCTACAAGGTCCATGGCGATTCTCTCAAAAGGTACCTCGATAATCGGGAGGGGTACTAGGGGACTGCGGAAGTGTGGCTGAGGGCTGGGAGCCTGAGGCAGAAATGCCAGCGGTAGGGGTGACCGCCACGCCGGTGGAAGTAGGGGAGACTACCCCCACTGGAGGTGATGGTTGGGGAGGTGGAGGATTTGCCGCCGGGCCCTGAATTGGCAGACCTGAATGTCTCAGGTGACAATTTTGGCACAGCACAGGGATCAGACTCTGTCCCGAGCCTGGGAGAATGTGTTAGTGGTTGATGGGGAACCACAACAACCCGGAGCCGAGACGGTTTTTCCGCGTTTTGTGGTTCACCACGATAGGTTGTATCGGGTTACCCAACTACGGGGTGAAAATGTTGAACAATTGCTGGTGCCCCAGGCATATCGTAAGTTGATATTAGACCTAGCTCACCAACATGTTCTTGGGGGACACCTGGGGCTACAGAAAACCCAGGACCGTATTCTGCAGCGGTTTTACTGGCCCAGTGTATTTAGAGAGGTAGAAGAGTTTTGTAAGTCTTGCCCAACTTGCCAGATTACTAGGGTTCTGGCCTCCCATCCGAGCAAGGCCAATCCTCTGGGGCTATTCCTGACTCTTGGGGAATGGTGGGTCTAACTGCTGGCCACAGGGCCAGAAACAACGGGAAATCTCTTCCTAGTATTAACTCATAGTGCAAGTTCGTGGCCACGGCCACCTCATGGATCCGCCTGCCGGCAACCGTGTTTAGCGTTACCAGAGCAGTGGGGTAATCCTTTAAGTCTCCATGTATACATATCACGCCGATTTTCCGGCCAGTAAACTCAGCGGGTCGAACAAGGGCAGCCCTCACAAGGCTCACCAGACCCCCCGAGTCCAGCAGCGCCACCGCGACACCCACTTCCACTTGACACAAATGTTTGTAATCGAGAGTCTCTGGGGTGCCTGTCGCACACACCTTTCTGGCATACAGCGACTGTCGGAAACCAAAGTTTTTGTCCATGGGCTCAGCTAAATGGGGGCAGTCTGCCCTTACATGGCCAGTCTCATGACACCGCCAGCAGATTATCGGGGCCCAATCTGCAGTGGGCATATCCCGAGCAGTCCTTTTTGGCTCCAGCTGCCGGGATGGGGTGGGGATTTTCTGGATTTTATAGACCCCCTCCCCAAAGTGTCCACCTTTAAGCTCTTGGTAGCCTCATACCGTTCTACCAGGTCCACCATCTGAAGGGCATTAGCTGGAGACACCTGGCCGACCCGGTGCTGGAGGGGGTGTGGCAAAGCCCTCCAGAACTTATCAGCCACAATACGGTCCAGCATAGCAGTAGGACTCAGTACCTCAGGCTGCAGCCATTTTTGCAGTAGGTGCACCAAGTCATAATACTGGAATCTCACTGGCTTGGCCGGGTTAAATTCCCACTGATGCACCCGCTGAGCCCGAACCAAAACATTCACCCCCAGTCGCGCCAGAATCTCACCCTTGACTTGGTTGTAGTCCGCCGCTTGCTCAGACGACAAATCAAAGTACACCTGTTGGGGTCCGGATGTTAGGAACGGAGCAATAACCTCAGCCCACTGGTCTCGGGGAAGACCCTCCCGCTCGGCCACTTTCTCGAAAACCGCCAGGTAGGTCTCGATGTCATCTGTTGGAGCCATTTTAGGGATCGCCGTGCGGACTGCTTTCCGGACATCATGGACCCCCTGAGATCCTCCTGTCTTCTGTAACACCATCACATGTTGCAGTAGCCGCTGGTTCGTTTCTTGCTGTCGCTGATTAGCCTCTAGCAGTTGCCGGTTAGTCTCCTGCTGTTGCTGGTTAGCCTCCACGAGGGCTTTCCCTACAGCCTCCATCTTGTCCTGTGACACTGGTTGCAACTTAGCTGGCTTTATCCAGGACATACAACACTGTCCAGAAAAATGAAAAACAAAACAAAAAAAAATTCTGGTTTTGCGTAGGCCTTGCTGCATTTGCCTGCATCCTCCACCAATTGTGGGGATTCGCTCTGGTAGGCAGGGTAAGCGGACGCAGAACAGAGGCACAAAAACAGTTCTTAATCCAACTGCAGTGTTTTATTCACACACGCAGGTATCACAGTACATCAAAACAACTTCACCTGAGTTGAAAGTCCTGGTGCTAATTCACACCATGCTGCAGGTTCTGCATAAAGAGTCCATTTATAGAAACAAAATCCCCCTGTCCTCCCAGACAGGTCTTCAGCCTTCATCCAGGCCCCAGCCTTCTCTCCTACTGCAGTTTGGCTGCCTTTTTTAAAGTAGTTTGGTGTCAGCAAAACCTGGACCGGCACTTACAATCCAGTCCGATGCTTGACTTCACCTGGCTGTTAATCAGCCCAGCAGCACATGCTGGGAGGAAAATACCTTCCCTCAAGCAACAGACCTTTCACTGTGTCACATTGCCCAGAACATTCTCTGCCCCAATTCGCAAGACCTTTTGCAGTCTCCGTGTGCTGACAGTGGGGATTTACCAGTGTTGTCTGAGGAGGTGGTGGACAATGGCGAGACACAGGTGTCGGGGGGTGAGGTAGTTGTATGGGAAGCAAGTTACAGTGGGGACTCCTGTGGGCAGCATGTGTTTGGTCTTCTAGTTGCTACCAAATCCAATGTTGGGCAATATAGATACGCAGGTAATATTATTTTTCACACCTATCCCAAAAATAAAATTTACGCAGTTTGGGCAAATAAAACTGGAAACTGGAACTGGAGAGAGGGCCTGTAGGTGGACCTCCGGAAAAATTGTTTGGAGAGAGGGCCTGTAGGTGGACCTCCGGAAAAATTGTTTGGAGAGAGGGCCTGTAGGTGGACCTCCGGAAAAATTGTTTGGAGAGAGGGCCTGTAGGTGGACCTCCGGAAAAATTGTTTGGAGAGAGGGCCTGTAGGTGGACCTCCGGAAAAATTGTTTGGAGAGAGGGCCTGTAGGTGGACCTCCGGAAAAATTGTTTGGAGAGAGGGCCTGTAGGTGGACCTCCGGAAAAATTGTTTGGAGAGAGGGCCTGTAGGTGGACCTCCGGAAAAATTGTTTGGAGAGAGGGCCTGTAGGGGGCCCTCCTGAAAAATTGTGGTAAAAGAGTGCCAGTTGGACCTCTGAAAAATGGCGTTTTTTTTTGGTCAGCGTTAGGCAAAGACGATATGGAGGAGGAGGAGGAGTAGGAGGAGTAGAAAAGAGGAATCGGATACATAAGTAATGTTAAATTTTAGCTGCTTTCCCCCGGAGGAGATTTGAATTCCGGTGAAATCCAGGCTTTGTTCATTTTAATAAGCGTCAGCCTGTCAGCGCTGTCAGTTGACAGGCGTGTACGCTTATCGGTGATGAAGCCACCAGCTGCACTGAATACCCTCTCTGACAGCACGCTAGCGGCAGGGCAGGCCAGCACCTCCAAGGCGTACAGCGCCAGTTCAGGCCACGTGTCCAGCTTTGAAACCCAGTAGTTGTATGGAGCAGAGTGATCGCTATGGACGTTGGTATGGTCAGCTAGGTACTCCCTCACCATCTTTCTGTACAGCTCCCCCCTACTCTGCCTAGACTGGGACAGGTGACAGTGTTTTGCTGGGGTGACATAAAACTGGCAAAGGCCTTGGAGAGGGTTCCCCTGCCATCGGTGTTTGAAAAAATTCTTCTAACGCGAGGGTCACGGGATAGGCAGCCTAACATGAAGTCTGCCATGTGCGCCAGAGTCCCAACACGCAAGAATTCCCTCTCCTCACTGGCCTGACTCTCCATTTCCTCCTCCTCCTCCAAGTCCTCCTCTTCAGCCCATACACGCTCAAAAGTTAAGGACTGAGCACTGGTACCCTCTACTGTCTCGCCAACCTTCTCCTCCTCTTCCTCCTCATCCCCCTCCTCAGATACGCGCTGAGAAACAGACCGGAGGGTGCTCTGGCTATCAAGCGACGTATCTTCCTCCACCGTCTCTTGTGACAAGCGCAAAGCATCCGACTTGATGCTGAGCAGTGAGTTTTCAACAGGCAAAGCAGCGGGATGGTGAGGCTGATAATGGCGGCATCGCCGCTGACCATCTGTGATGACTCCTCAAAATTGCTCAATAGCTGGCAGATATCAGACATCCACGTCCACTCCTCATTGTAGACTTGAGGAATCTGACTGACCTGACTACCAGTTCTGGTGGAAGTTGACATCTCGCAGTCTACAATCTCTGCGCTGCTGGTAAACTCTGGATAACATGTTTAATGTGGAATTCCATCTCGTGGGCACGTCGCACAACAGTCGGTGAGCGGGCAGTTGAAGGCGGCGCTGCACTGCCCTGAGAGTGGCAGCATCTGTGGTCGACTTGCGGAAATGCCCACAGATGCGGCGCACCTTGGTGAGCAAATCAGACAGATTGGGGTATGTCTTGAGGAACCGCTGAACTATGAGATTGAACACGTGGGCCAGGCATGGCACATGTGTCAGTCTGCCGAGTTGCAGAGCCGCCACCAGGTTACGCCCGTTGTCACACACAACCATGCCTGGCTTGAGGTTCAGCTTTGCCAGCCACACATCGGTCTGCGCCGTGATGCCCTGTAACAGCTCTTGGGCGGTGTGCCTTTTGTCTCCTAAGCTCAGCAGTTTGAGCACCGCCTGCTGGTGCTTACCCACGGCACTGCTGCTGCGCCTAGAGCTACCGACTGAAGGCGCCATGCCCAGGGATGGTAATTCGGTGGAGGAGGAGGAGGGGTCAGAGGAGGAGGAGGCATAGTACGTCTGAGAGACCGTGACCGAGGTAGGCCCCGCAATCCTCGGTGTGGGCAGTACATGAGCGGCCCCAGGGTCATTCTCGGTCCCAGCCTCCACCAAGTTAACCCAATGTGCTGTCAGTGAGATATAGTGTCCCTGCCCGGCAGCACTTGTCCACGTGTCCGTGGTTAGGTGGACCTTCTCAGAAACAGCGTTGGTCAGGGTACGGATGATGTTCTGTGACACGTGCTGGTGTAGGGCTGGGACGGCACATCGGGAAAAATAGTGGCGGCTGGGGACCGAATACCGAGGGGCAGCCACCGCCATGAGATTGCGAAAGGCCTCGGTCTCTACCAGCCTATAGGGCAGCATCTCCAGGCTAAGCAGTTTGGAGATGTGGATGTTGAGGGCTTGGGCATGTGGGTAGGTGGAACTGTATTTCCTCTTGCGCTCCAGCGTCTGCTGTAAAGACAGCTGAACGCTGCGCTGGGACACATTGGTGGACACTGTGGAGGATCGTGGAGGATCGTGGAGGATCGTGGAGGCAAAGGTGTGGTTTTCCGGCGGGAGGCGCTCATGCCGGGGTCAGGGCAGGGGGTTGACTAGCAAAGGCAGCGAGTGACGCAGGGGGTTGACTAGCAGAGGCAGCGAGTGACACAGGGGAAGGGGCAGTGGTGTGACCCGCAGGAGGTAGTTAACGGCCTTGGTTCCATTGAGTGGGGTGTTTAGCACTCATATGCCTGCGCATGCTGGTGGTGGTTAGGCTAGTAGTGGTGGCACCCCTGCTGATCCTGGTGTGGCACAGGTTGCACACCACAGTCCGTCGGTCATCCTCACTTTCTTTAAAGAATCTCCATACTTGCGAACATCTAGGCCTCGCCACGGGAGCTTCACTACGTGAAACAGTTGCTGCTGATGCACCAGCTCTGGCCCTGCTTCTCCCTCTGTCCACACCACTGCCTCTTACAACCTGTTCTGGTGCAGCACTCGCCTCCGCCTCAGAAGCACTGTCTTCACTCGGCATATCAACCCAGCTTGGGTCAGTCACCTCGTCATCCTCCGATTCCTCAGTCGGCTCCCCCCTCGGAATTCCTCCCCTAACAACAACTTCACCACTGTCTGACAACCGTGTCTCCTCATCGTCTGACACCTCTTTACAAACTTCTTCCACTAACTCAACATTGTCATCATGATCATCATCATCACCCACAGACTGCGACAGTTGGAAAACTTGGGCATCGGGAACGAGGTCAGCAGCAACCTGAGAAGTGGTTTGTGACTCTGGGAAGGGTCCAGAAAACAGTTCCTGAGAGTATGCCAGATCGCATTCCAAATTTTCCTGGGAGGGGGCAGACTGGGGGATAGGAGGTTGAGGTGGAGGAGCCAGAGGAGTGCTCCCTTGGGTAACGTGGGTGGACTGCGTGGAAGACTGACTGGTGGACAAATTACTTGAAGCATTGTCCGCAATCCACGAGATCAGCTGTTCGCACTGTTGTGGTTTCAACAGTCCTCTACCACGTGTCCCTGTAAGTTGAGATATGAAGCTAGGGAGTGTAGCTCTGCGGCGTTCCACAGCTCCCTCATCAGCAGATACTGTCTCACCCTGCCCAGGACCACGGCCTCTGCCCCCTGCAGTAATTGAATGCCCACGCCCACGCCCTCGTCCTCGACCCTTAGCCCTGGGGTTCAACATTTTCTGTATATAAGTGTATGATATAAAAAAAAATAAATAAACGGGCCTGGTGTACTGAAACCCACAAACTTGTTCAGTCTGGTTTAATTAAGTGACGTACAGAAAGTGTCACCTGGACAGAAAATACGGATTGGAGTGAGTGTGCTGAACTGTGACACACAGAAAGGTTACACGCAGCTGTGTGAAATGGATTTGTATCACTGAGCTAAAA
>ONZH01030459.1:0-33935 GCA_900303285.1 Rhinella marina | reverse complement strand
CAGCCGTGTACTAATTTTCAGACGGTGGGTATTAACACCAGGTATTTAAATTATTTTGCAAGAGAACGCACAGTACAGTTGCCAATTATAAGGCCTATATATTTTTATAGTTCAAGGTACACAGCCGTGTACTAACTTTTCAGACGGTGGGTATTAACACCAGGTATTTAAATTATTTTGCAAGAGAACGCACAGTACAGTTGCCAATTATAAGGCCTATATATTTTATAGTTCAAGGTACACAGCCGTGTACTAACTGTTCAGACGGTGGGTATTAACACCAGGTATTTAAATTATTTTGCAAGAGAACGCACAGTACAGTTGCCAATTATAAGGCCTATATATTTTATAGTTCAAGGTACACAGCCGTGTACTAACTGTTCAGACGGTGGGTATTAACACCAGGTATTTAAATTATTTTGCAAGAGAACGCACAGTACAGTTGCCAATTATAAGGCCTATATATTTTATAGTTCAAGGTACACAGCCGTGTACTAACTGTTCAGACGGTGGGTATTAACACCAGGTATTTAAATTATTTTGCAAGAGAACGCACAGTACAGTTGCCAATTATAAGGCCTATATATTTTTATAGTTCAAGGTACACAGCCGTGTACTAACTGTTCAGACGGTGGGTATTAACACCAGGTATTTAAATTATTTTGCAAGAGAACGCACAGTACAGTTGCCAATTATAAGGCCTATATATTTTATAGTTCAAGGTACACAGCCGTGTACTAACTGTTCAGACGGTGGGTATTAACACCAGGTATTTAAATTATTTTGCAAGAGAACGCACAGTACAGTTGCCAATTATAAGGCCTATATATTTTATAGTTCAAGGTACACAGCCGTGTACTAACTGTTCAGACGGTGGGTATTAACACCAGGTATTTAAATTATTTTGCAAAGAGAACGCACAGTACTGTTGCCAATTATAAGGCCTAATATTTTATAGTTTCAAGGTACCCAGCGTGTACTAACTGTTCAGACGGTGGGTATTAACACCAGGTATTTAAATTAAGTTTTGCAAGAGAACGCACAGTAACAGTTGCCATTATAAGGCCTAATATATTTTATAGTTCAAGGTACACAGCCGTGTACTAACTGTTCAGGAACGGTGGGTATTAACACCAGGTATTTAAATTAGTTTGCAAGAGAACGCACAGTAACAGTTGCCAATTATAAGGCCTAATATATTTTATAGTTCATAGGTACCAGCCGTGTACTAACTGTTCAGACGGTGGGTATTAACACCAGGTTATTAAATTATTTTGCCAAAGAGAACGACAGTACAGTTGCCAATTTATAAGGCCTAATATATTTTATAGTTCAAGGTACACAGCCGTGTACTAACTGTTCAGACGGTGGGTATTAACACCAGGTATTTAAATTATGTTTGCAAGAGAACGCCACAGCTACAGTTGCCAATTATAAGGCCTATATATTTTATAGTTCAAGGTACACAGCCGTGTACTAACTGTTCAGACGGTGGGTATTAACACCAGGTATTTTAAATTATTTTGCAAGAGAACGCACAGTACAGTTGCCAATTATAAGGGCCTATATATTTTATAGTTCAAGGTACACAAGCCAGTGTACTAACTGTTCAGACGGTGGGTATTAACACCAAGGTATTTAAATAGTTTGCAAGAGAACGCACAGTACAGTTGCCAAATTATAAGGCCTATATAGTTTTATAGTTCAAGGTACACAGCCGTGTACTAACTGTTCAGGACGGTGGGTATTAACACCAGGTATTTAAATTAGTTTGCAAGAGAACGCACAGTACAGTTGCCAATTATAAGGCCTAAATATTTTATAGTTCAAGGTAGCACAGCCGTAGTACTAACTGTTCAGACGGTGGGTATTAACACCAGGTATTTAATTAGTTTTGCAAGAGAACGCCACAGTACAGTTGCCAATTAATAAGGCCTATATATTTTATAGTTCAAGGTACACAGCCGTGTACTAACTGTTCAGACGGTGGGTATTAACACCAGGTATTTAAATTAGTTTGCAAGAGAACGCACAGTACAGTTGCCAATTATAAGGCCTATATATTTTATAGTTCAAGGTACACAGCCGATGTACTAACTGTTCAGACGGTGGGTATTAACACCAGGTATTTAAATTAGTTTTGCAAGAGAACGCACAGTACAGTTGCCAATTATAAGGCCTATATATTTTATAGTTCAAGGTACACAGCCGTGTACTAACTGTTCAGACGGTGGGTATTAACACCAGGTATTTAAATTAGTTTGCAAGAGAACGCACAGTACAGTTGCCAATTATAAGGCCTAATATATTTTATAGTTCAAGGGTACACAGCCGTGTACTAACTGTTCAGACGGTGGGTATTAACACCAGGTATTTAAATTATTTGCCAAGAGAACGCACAGTACAGTTGCCAATTATAAGGCCTATATATTTTATAGTTCAAGGTACACAAGCCGTGTACTAACTGTTCAGACGGTGGGTATTAACCACCAGGTATTTAAATTAGTTTTGCAAGAGAACGCACAGTACAGTTGCCAATTATAAGGCCTATATATTTTATAGTTCAAGGTACACAGCCGTGTACTAACTGTTCAGACGGTGGGTATTAACACCAGGTATTTAAATTAGTTTGCAAGAGAACGCACAGTACAGTTGCCAATTATAAGGCCTAAATATTTTATAGTTCAAGGTACACAGCCGTGTACTAACTGTTCAGACGGTGGGTATTAACACCAGGTATTTAAATTAGTTTGCAAAGAGAACGCACAGTACAGTTGCCAATTATAAGGCCTATATATTTATAGTTCAAGGTACACAGCCGTGTACTAACTGTTCAGACGGTGGGTATTAACACCAGGTATTTAAATTAGTTTGCAAGAGAACGCACAGTACAGTTGCCAATTATAAGGCCTAAATATTTTATAGTTCAAGGTACACAGCCGTGTACTAACTGTTCAGACGGTGGTATTAACACCAGGTATTTAAATTAGTTTGCAAGAGAACGCACAGTACAGTTGCCAATTATAAGGCTAAATATTTTATAGTTCAAGGTACACAGCCGTGTACTAACTGTTCAGACGGTGGGTATTAACACCAGGTATTTTAAATTAGTTTGCAAGAGAACGCACAGTACAGTTGCCAATTATAGGCCTATATATTTTATAGTTCAAGGTACAACAGCCGTGTACTAACTGTTCAGAACGGTGGGGTATTAACACCAGGTATTTAAATTAGTTTGCAAGAGAACGCACAGTACAGTTGCCCAATTTATAAGGCCTAATATTTTTATAGTTCAAGGTACAACAGCCGTGTACTAACTGTTCAGACGGTGGGTATTAACACCAGGTATTTAAATTATTTTGCAAGAGAACGCACAGTACAGTTGCCAATTATAAGGCCTATATTTTTATAGTTCAAGGTACACAGCCCGTGTACTAACTGTTCAGACGGTGGGTATTAACACCAGGTATTTAAATTAGTTTGCAAGAGAACGCACAGTACAGTTTGCCAATTATAAGGCCTATATTTTATAGTTCAGGTACACAGCCGTGTACTAACTGTTCAGACGGTGGGTATAACACCAAGGTATTTAAAATTAGTTTGCAAGAGAACGCACAGTACAGTTTGCCAATTATAAGGCCTATATATTTTATAGTTCAAGGTACACAGCCGTGTACTAACTGTTCAGACGGTGGTATTAACACCAGGTATTTAAATTATTTGCAAGAGAACGCACAGTACAGTTGCCAATTATAAGGCCTATATATTTTATAGTTCAAGGTACACAGCCGTGTACTAACTGTTCAGACGGTGGGTATTAACACCAGGTATTTAAATTAGTTTGCAAGAGAACGCACAGTACAGTTGCCAATTATAAGGCCTATATATTTTATAGTTCAAAGGTACACAGCCGTGTACTAACTGTTCAGACGGTGGGTATTAACACCAGGTATTTAAATTAGTTTGCAAGAGAACGCACAGTACAGTTGCCAATTATAAGGCCTATATATTTTATAGTTCAAGGTACACAGCCGTGTACTAACTGTTCAGACGGTGGGTATTAACACCAGGTATTTAAATTAGTTTGCAAGAGAACGCACAGTACAGTTGCCAATTATAAGGCCTATATATTTTATAGTTCAAGGTACACAGCCGTGTACTAACTGTTCAGACGGTGGGTATTAACACCAGGTATTTAAATTATTTTGCAAGAGAACGCACAGTACAGTTGCCAATTATAAGGCCTATATATTTTATAGTTCAAGGTACACAGCCGTGTACTAACTGTTCAGACGGTGGGTATTAACACCAGGTATTTTAAATTAGTTTGCAAGAGAACGCACAGTACAGTTGCCAATTATAAGGCCTATATATTTTATAGTTCAAGGTACACAGCCGTGTACTAACTGTTCAGACGGTGGGTATTAACACCAGGTATTTAAATTATTTGCAAGAGAACGCCACAGTACAGTTGCCAATTATAAGGCCTATATATTTTATAGTTCAAGGTACACAGCCGTTGTACTAACTGTTCAGACGGTGGGTATTAACACCAGGTATTTAAATTAGTTTGCAAGAGAACGCACAGTACAGTTGCCAATTATAAGGGCCTAATATATTTTATAGTTCAAGGTACACAGCCGTGTACTAACTGTTTCAGACGGTGGTATTAACACCAGGTATTTAAATTAGTTTGCAAGAGAACGCACAGTACAGTTGCCAATTATAAGGCCTAAATATTTTATAGTTAAGGTACAACAGCCGTGTACTAACTGTTCAGACGGTGGGTATTAACACCAGGTATTTAAATTAGTTTGCAAGAGAACGCACAGTACAGTTGCCAATTATAAGGCCTAAATATTTTATAGTTCAAGGTACACAGCCGTGTACTAACTGTTCAGACGGTGGGTATTAACACCAGGTATTTAAATTAGTTTGCAAGAGAACGCACAGTACAGTTGCCAATTATAAGCCTAATATTTTATAGTTCAGGTACCACAGCGTTACTAACTGTTCAGCGGTGGGTATTAACACCAGGTATTTAAATTATTTTGCAAGAGAACGCACAGTACAGTTGCCAATTATAAGGCCTATATATTTTATAGTTCAAAGGTACACAGCCGTGTACTAACTGTTCAGACGGTGGGTATTAACACCAGGTATTTAATTAGTTTGCAAGAGAACGCACAGTACAGTTGCCAATTATAAGGCCTATATATTTTAAGTTCAAGGTACACAGCCGTGTACTAACTGTTCAGACGGTGGGTATTAACACCACGGTATTTAAATTATTTTGCAAGAAGAACGCACAGTACAGTTGCCAATTATAAGGCCTATATATTTTATAGTTCAAGGTACACAGCCGTGTACTAACTGTTCAGGACGGTGGGTATTAACACCAGGTATTTAATTATTTTGCAAGAGAACGCACAGTACAGTTGCCAATTATAAGGGCCTAATATTTTATAGTTCAAGGTAGCACAGCCGTGTACTAACTGTTCAAGACGGTGGGTATTTAACACCAGGTATTTAAATTAGTTTGCAAGAGAACGCACAGTACAGTTGCCAATTATAAGGCCTATAATATTTTATAGTTCAAGGTACACAGCCGTTGTACTAACTGTTCAGACGGTGGGTTATTAACACCAGGTATTTAAATTATTTTGCAAGAGAAACGCACAGTACAGTTGCCAATTATAAGGCCTAATATATTTTATAGTTCAAGGTACACAGCCGTGTACTAACTGTTCAGACGGTGGGTATTAACACCAGGTATTTAAAATTAGTTTGCCAAGAGGAACGCCACAGTACAGTTGCCAATTTAATAAGGCCTAAATATTTTATAGTTCAAGGTACACAGCCGTGTACTAACTGTTCAGAACGGTGGGTATTAACACCAGGTATTTAAATTAGTTTTGCAAGAGAACGCACAGTACAGTTTGCCAATTATAAGGCCTAATATTTTATAGTTCAAGTACAAAGCCGTTGTACTAACTGTTCAGACGGTGGGTATTAACACCAGGTATTTAAATTATTTTGCAAGAGAACGCACAGTACAGTTGCCATTATAAGGCCTATATATTTTATAAGTTCAAGGTACACAGGCCGTGTACTAACTGTTCAGACGGTGGGTATTAACACCAGGTATTTTAAATTAGTTTGCAAGAGAACGCACAGTACAGTTGCCAATTATAAGGCCTATATATTTTATAGTTCAAGGTACACAGCCGTTGTACTAACTGTTCAGACGGTGGGTATTAACACAGGTATTTAAATTAGTTTGCAAGAGAACGCACAGTACAGTTGCAATTATAAGGCCTAATATATTTTATAGTTCAAGGTACACAGCCGTGTACTAACTGTTCAGACGGTGGTATTAACACCAGGTATTTAAATTAGTTTGCAAGAGAACGCACATACAGTTGCCAATTATAAGGCCTAAATTTTATAGTTCAAGGTACACAGCCGTGTACTAACTGTTCAGACGGTGGGTATTTAACACCAGGTATTTAAATTAGTTTGCAAGAGAACGCACAGTACAGTTGCCAATTATAAGGCCTAAATATTTTATAGTTCAAGGTACACAGCCGTGTACTAACTGTTCAGACGTGGGTATTAACACCAGGTATTTAAGATTAGTTTTGCAAGAGAACGCACCCAGTACAGTTGCCAATTATAAGGCCTATATATTTTATAGTTCAAGGTACACAGCCGTGTACTAACTGTTCAGACGGTGGGTATTAACACCACGGTATTTAAATTATTTGCAAGAGAACGCACAGTACAGTTGCCAATTATAAGGCCTTAATATTTTATAGTTCAAGGTACACAGCCGTGTACTAACTGTTCAGACGGTGGGTATTAACACCAGGTATTTAAATTAGTTTGCAAGAGAACGCACAGTACAGTTGCCAATTATAAGGCCTAATATTTTATAGTTCAAGGTACACAGCCGTGTACTAACCTGTTCAGACGGTGGGTATTAACACCAGGTATTTAAATTAGTTTGGCAAGAGAACGCACAGTACAGTTGCCAATTATAAGGCCTATATATTTATAGTTCAAGGTACACAGCCGTGTACTAACTGTTCAGACGGTGGGTATTAACACCAGGTATTTAAAATTAGTTTGCAAGAGAACGCACAGGACAGTTGCCAATTATAAGGCCTAAATATTTTATAGTTCAAGGTACACAGCCGTGTACTAACTGTTCAGACGGTGGGTATTAACACCAGGTATTTAAATTAGTTTGCAAGAGAACGCACAGTACAGTTGCCAATTATAAGGCCTATATATTTTATAGTTCAAGGTACACAAGCCGTGTACTAACTGTTCAGACGGTGGGTATTAACACCAGGTATTTAAATTAGTTTTGCAAGAGAACGCACAGTACAGTTGCCAATTATAGGCCTAATATTTTATAGTTCAAGGACACAGCCGTGTACTAACTGTTCAGACGGTGGGTATTAACACCAGGTATTTAAATTAGTTTGCAAGAGAACGCACAGTAACAGTTGCCAATTATAAGGCCCTAAATATTTTATAGTTCAAGGTACACAAGCCGTGTACTAACTGTTCAGACGGTGGGTATTAACACCAGGTATTTAAATTAGTTTGCAAGAGAAGCACAGTACAGTTGCCAATTATAAGGCCTAATATTTTATAGTTCAAGGTACACAAGCCGTGTACTAACTGTTCAAACGGTGGGTATTAACACCAGGTATTTAATTAGTTTGCCAAGAGAACGCACAGTACAGTTGCCCAATTATAAGGCCTAAATATTTTATAGTTCAAGGTACACAGCCGTGTACTAACTGTTCAGACGGTGGGGTATTAACACCAGGTATTTAAATTAGTTTGCAAGAGAACGCACAGTACAGTTGCCAATTATAAGGCCTATATATTTAATAGTTCAAGGTACACAGCCGTGTACTAACTGTTCAGGACGGTGGGTATTAACACCAGGTATTTAAATTAGTTTGCA
Organism: Rhinella marina; assembly: GCA_900303285.1. NCBI lineage: Eukaryota > Metazoa > Chordata > Amphibia > Anura > Bufonidae > Rhinella > Rhinella marina. The sequence continues at coordinate 25,951 of ONZH01030459.1, read as the reverse complement.
AGAGAACGCACAGGACAGTTGCCAATTATAAGGCCTAAATATTTTATAGTTCAAGGTACACAGCCGTGTACTAACTGTTCAGACGGTGGGTATTAACACCAGGTATTTAAATTAGTTTGCAAGAGAACGCACAGTACAGTTGCCAATTATAAGGCCTAAATATTTTATAGTTCAAGGTACACAGCCGTGTACTTAACTGTTCAGACGGTGGGTATTAACACCAGGTAATTTAAATTAGTTTGCAAGAGAACGCACAGTACAGTTGCCAATTATAAGGCCTAAATATTTTATAGTTCAAGGTACACAGCCGTGTACTAACTGTTCAGACGGTGGGGTATTAACACCAGGTATTTAAATTAGTTTGCAAGAGAACGCACAGTACAGTGCCAATTTATAAGGCCTAATATTTTATAGTTCAAGGTACACAGCCGTGTACTAACTGTTCAGACGGTGGGTATTAACACCAGGTATTTAAATTAGTTTGCAAGAGAACGCACAGTACAGTTGCCAATTATAAGGCCTAAATATTTTATAGTTCAAGGTACACAGCCGTGTACTAACTGTTCAGACGGTGGGTATTAACACCAGGTATTTAAATTAGTTTGCAAGAGAACGCACAGTACAGTTGCCAATTATAAGGCCTAAATATTTTATAGTTCAAGGTACACAGCCGTGTACTAACTGTTCAGACGGTGGGTATTAACACCAGGTATTTAAATTATTTTGCAAGAGAACGCACAGTACAGTTGCCAATTATAAGGCCTATATATTTTATAGTTCAAGGTACACAGCCGTGTACTAACTGTTCAGACGGTGGGTATTAACACCAGGTATTTAAATTAGTTTGCAAGAGAACGCACAGTACAGTTGCAATTATAAGGCCTAAATATTTTATAGTTCAAGGTACACAAGCCGTGTACTAACTGTTCAGACGGTGGGGTATTAACACCAGGTATTTAAATTATTTTGCAAGAGAACGCACAGTACAGTTGCCAATTATAAGGCCTAATATTTTATAGTTCAAGGTACACAGCCGTGTACTAACTGTTCAGACGGTGGGTATTAACACCAGGTATTTAAATTAGTTTGCAAGAGAACGCACAGTACAGTTGCCAATTATAAGGCCTAAATATTTATAGTTCAAGGTACACAGCCGTGTACTAACTGTTCAGACGGTGGGGTATTAACACCAGGTATTTAAATTATTTGCAAGAGAACGCACAGTACAGTTGCCAATTATAAGGCCTAAATATTTTATAGTTCAAGGTACCAAGCCGTGTACTAACTGTTCAGACGGTGGGTATTAACACCAGGTATTTAAATTATTTTGCAAGAGAACGCACAGTACAGTTGCCAATTATAAGGCCTAATATTTTATAGTTCAAGGTACACAGCCGTGTACTAACTGTTCAGACGGTGGGTATTAACACCAGGTATTTAAATTAGTTTGCAAGAGAACGCACAGTACAGTTGCCAATTATAAGGCCTATATATTTTATAGTTCAAGGTACACAGCCGTGTACTAACTGTTCAGACGGTGGGTATTAACACCAGGTATTTAAATTAGTTTGCAAGAGAACGCACAGTACAGTTGCCAATTATAAGGCCTAAATATTTTATAGTTCAAGGTACACAGCCGTGTACTAACTGTTCAGACGGTGGGTATTAACACCAGGTATTTAAATTATTTTGCAAGAGAACGCACAGTACAGTTGTCAATTATAAGGCCTAAATATTTTATAGTTCAAGGTACACAGCCGTGTACTAACTGTTCAGACGGTGGGTATTAACACCAGGTATTTAAATTAGTTTGCAAGAGAACGCACAGTACAGTTGCCAATTATAAGGCCTAAATATTTTATAGTTCAAGGTACACAGCCGTGTACTAACTGTTCAGACGGTGGGTATTAACACCAGGTATTTAAATTATTTTGCAAGAGAACGCACAGTACAGTTGCCAATTATAAGGCCTATATATTTTATAGTTCAAGGTACACAGCCGTGTACTAACTGTTCAGACGGTGGGTATTAACACCAGGTATTTAAATTATTTTGCAAGAGAACGCACAGTACAGTTGCCAATTATAAGGCCTATATATTTTATAGTTCAAGGTACACAGCCGTGTACTAACTGTTCAGACGGTGGGTATTAACACCAGGTTATTTAAATTAGTTTGCAAGAGAACGCACAGTACAGTTGCCAATTATAAGGCCTATATATTTTAAAGTTCAAGGTACACAGCCGTGTACTAACTGTTCAGACGGTGGGTATTAACACCAGGTATTTAAATTAGTTTGCAAGAGAACGCACAGTACAGTTGCCAATTATAAGGCCTATATATTTTATAGTTCAAGGTACACAGCCGTGTACTAACTGTTCAGACGGTGGGTATTAACACCAGGTATTTAAATTAGTTTGCAAGAGAACGCACAGTACAGTTGCCAATTATAAGGCCTATATATTTTATAGTTCAAGGTACACAGCCGTGTACTAACTGTTCAGACGGTGGGTATTAACACCAGGTATTTAAATTAGTTTGCAAGAGAACGCACAGTACAGTTGCCAATTATAAGGCCTATATATTTTATAGTTCAAGGTACACAGCAGTAGTGCCAAATATAGTTTGGTATGTAGCAGAGTACCTAATACACCACTAATGCCTCTCTCTGTCCCTACTCCAGCAGCTATCCCTGAATACAGCAGCCGTTCTCTGTAAAGTGTATATTGTAGTAAAGCTATCACTGTACTGCACTATAGTAGCCCTGATAAGGGCTTTTAATCACGCTCCTGCCTGTCCAACAGCTAAAACCTGTCTCTCCCTTCTCCAGCCTCTGTCCCTGACTAAGTTCACGCAGCATATGCGTACGAGCAGGAAGAGCTGAGTTTTTAATATTCGAGGTCACATGGTTTTTCCAGCCAATCCATGTAGACGCCGTTTTCGCGCTGCCAGCGTGCTCAGCGTGCCTGTCATACCCCCTCTGCATGGTGATTGGTGGAAAAAGAGCGCCAGGGAAGGTGGGAGGGGAAACGAATTCTAAGTGCGCCATCGCCGTTATACTGGAACGAAATCAAGTACGCCGAATAGCGTAGTATTCAATCGAATACCAGCTCGATCGAACACTACTCGCTCATCTCTAGTCCTGTATAATATTCAGTATCTGAATTGCCAGTTGTTTTTTTGGTCAGGGCTCACCCTTATGTTATATATATTTAGGAACCTCCTTCTACAGGCAGCATGATGGTTACAGGAAGCAGAGTGACTTGAAGCACTAGGAGTTTTAGGTTTTAATCTGACCAAGGACATCTACATGGAGTCTGTCTCCTCATATTTATGAAGGTTTCCTCCAGGTACTCAGGTTTCCACCCACGCTCCAAAGACATACTTATAGAGAACAGAGTGTGAGCTTATTGGGGACAGCAAGCAATGATAATGTCTGTAAAACCCTGGGGAATATGTTGGTGCTACGTGAGTAAGTTACTGGTCAAGTCTTTTGATGCAATCGGCGAAAAGAACTATATTGTATACATAATCAATAAAAATATAACTGCTACTGTTTGAAAAGTACAAAATGGAAGACTATCAACACTGTGAAATAAATGAATTGGCTCTAAAATTTATATCTGGAGAACCGTTTTCCGCCACATTTATTGTTCCTATGAGGTAATCTATAAAAATGAAATTGCTTATTGAAAGAATGAATCGTTCAAATGAAATAAACATCAGAGAGCAACGTTAGAAACATTTCTAACTTCATTTGGTTGTAATGAGTTCTCACAATGTTCAGGAAATTTTGCATCTGTACCAGTAAATCAATTTAATAGGACATATTCAGCCTAGTCCCCAGTCATCTTATCAATCACAAATTCAAAGGCCTTTATAATGGACGACAAATGGGCTGTTCGTCTAATACACTTTAACCAGTGATTATAAATGTTGCCTTTCTGTCACAGTTAACATGTTTTTTATTACCTTATTGTTAAAAGTACCCATAATATTGAAAATCATGCACACAATTAAAGTATTTCATGACTTAACTGAGTAACAGGAAACCTAGACCAATAATGTAAGAAAAAATATATGACACTATCTTCTCAGGTCATCTTTTAAATTGCTTGTAGCCATAAGGGAATTGAAAAGTATATTTATCACATGGCTCTTATATCTAGTAAAAAGTTCACTTTAGGACATTTTAAATGTGATCATCACAGATCAGGTTTTCATTATTTATAGTTTTAATGACTAATGTCGATGCCTAAGGCTGCCACCTGACATTGCTAATAATTAATGTCACTTTTCAGCATTTACTGAAATGTTACAATTTGACATTGACATCTGACCTTGTGACATCTGTGCCTGTAGACTTTTCATTTCAAATACAGTAAATATTGCAATTGCTACAAAAATATTTAAATACATAAAAGTGTTGCATGCTGTATTTACAGTAGTATATACTGTATGTAAATTGCATGTTTGGGTTTGGCTGCCTGCGACTGTCGTTTAAAGGGGTTGTCTCACGAAAAATATTCTACAGTTTTTAAACCAGCACCTGGATCTGAATACTTTTGTAATTGCATGTCATTAAAAATTTTGTACAGCTACTGAGTTATTCAATAAAATGTATCTGTATAGTGCCACTTAATTTCTTATTTCTTTGACCTGGTCACTGAGCAGGCCGCACATGCTCAGTTTCAACTTTTAACTGCCTCCTAAGCTGTGATAGGCAGAGCATGGACACGCCCCCTGAGCTGCAGCAGAAAAGACACTCCCCGAGCTGTCAGCTTGATATGAATCTAGCAGAGCAATGAATGGGGAGATCTCTGGATCCATGTGAAGTACAGGGCTGGTTCTAGCTTTGTTAAAAAGAGGTTGTCATGTACTATATGATGTCTGATTTTCATTTTTTACATTATTTGTGGGATAACCCCTTTAATGAATAAATGTACATAGCAAGCTTCTATGCTCCATCTAGTGGTGGCTAATGGAAGTCAGCATTTCTATCAATAGTTTATACAGGGGTTTTGAGCAAAAATCATTAGGAAATGATGCTGCACAGAAAGTAGGTTAAATAAAATGGTGTTCAAAGGTGGACAAATAATTTATATCAGGGGAAATTATATTCTACAAATATTTTTCATGGCTTTTACTGAGTCCATTAGTTCCAACTAAGGAACATTTATATATAACAGCATATACTTTATGATGATATTCTACATAATTTTATAATTTCAGGTGAAGAAGATCCTTACATGATTTGACAAAGTTTGGTTTGCAGATAAATAAAGAACTTCATGAACATTCAAAGATCCCAGCTCTCTGTTATCATCTTGTAAATGAACTGGAAGACTAGGTCCGAATGAATTTCCATGGTTCAAAAAGTATGCAGTATATGGATTTTCTGGTCTGACCAAAACGAGTATGCATATACTGCTCTGATATAATAGTAAACGTGGAGAACTATTAGAAAAAGACAAAATATTTACAAGTTTTTAAACAAAACAATTTTGATAAGTTGTTTTTGTTTCAGGATATTTATCTATGTAGTTCCCATCACCTAGGAGGAACCTTTGTCACTGAGGCATTTATATCTCAGACATTCATGGCTAAAATCGCAATATAGAAATAGTGTGACACTGCAAACTATGATGCTTAAGTAGCTTCCAAGTTATGGAAAAAAGCTTAGCTTGATGTGCTATGCCACTTCTATAAACTGCATAGTAAAGTGGTCTAGCTGTACTGTTTCCATATTCCTGACCACCTCTGGCCAAAGCATTCTATTTATTTATTTTATGCACTTATATAGTGCTGCTATATTCTGCAGCGCTTTACAGATATTAGCATCAGGGGCTCACAATCTAAGGTCCCTATCAGTATGTTTATGGAGTGTGGGAGAAAACCGAAGTACCCGGAGAAAACCCATGCAAAAATGGGGAGAACATACAAACTCCATGCAGATGACTATGAAGAGTATTCCAATTTCAGACATGAATTGCTAAGATGGAATACCTGTTCTTTGTTATATTAAAAAAATATCAGATTTGATTCCGACTGGGTCCGATCATTAAGCGCAACTAAGTGGTACACTAAAAGGGTTTTCTGTATTTTGATATTGATGGCTTTTTCTCCTAGCATGTAAACCAATCACCTGTTATGCGGTAGGTCTGGCAATGGATCTAGGTGTTGGAACTATACAGTTTGGTTCATTGAGTAGTGGATGGAGCTGGTACTAAAGCACTGCTCCTTATCAAGTGAATGATACTGGACCTACTCTCAAACAGCTGATTGCATGGTATTAGACCCTGATGATATGATATTGATAGCCTATCATGAGGTTAGGCCATCAATATGATAATATTGGATACCCCCCCCTTAAGTCACTTACCTCTACTCATCTATTGAAATACCGTTTGTGACTAACTAGGTTCTGGTCGACATTTATTTTTCATAGTACAGATGTAGCAATTCTAAACTTCAGTAATATATCACATCACAGTGTGATGACAATCTATAAAAGCCACTGAAAGTCGTTTAAAAGGTCAAGTTGCCATTGTTTACTTAGAGCATTAAGAATCAAGATGAGGATTGCTATATCTGTATTTGATAGGTTCATATTTGACTTGTAATTGAGGATAAACTGACAAGAAGCTGCCTCAGAATAAAACATGTTTTAATTTGTCACCCATTGACCCAATGATTTTTTTAATGATACTTATAGTAGACTTTGTTCACATTATCTTTATAATAGATAAGATACAATGCACTGTAGTATGTATATTCATACATACCTTCTTGTGTTTCATTGATTATTTTCCGAAGATCAAGTTCTTGATGGTGGCCTTTAACTTTTCAATCTGTGCTTTTTCATTATATTTTTTTATCTATTGCCATGCTTGTGTCTCCACATAATGCTTTTCTGGAAAAGAGACATGCAAGCTAGTCTTCTTCCCAAAAGGAAGGGAAAAATGATTGTTTCATACCAGCTCTTTCTGGGCAATTGCTCTTAAATAGAGCAGACAAATAGAATTTGCTTGGCTGCCTGAGAAGCCTTGGTTGAGGTACTATTTCTCCTTATGGAGAGTATTGAGTACACATGATGAATATTGTAAGCCTGTCTATGTTCCTTTGGGATTCTGCAAAAAAGTATATGAAACGTAGAACTCTTTAAACCTGCTGGCATCAGATAGGCTTAGCTCATTTGAAAGCTAACTTAAATATCTTTCCCTGAAACCTGGAAGAATGTTGTCTGGCTCCACACATATACTTCATATACTAGGTGCTCTACATAATAAGAAAGAACTCCCCCCCCCCCCGAGATGACCCATATATATTTCCCAGAAACCCAGAGTGGCATACTAGGCTCTGTCTCTCTCTCTGTCACTCTCTCAGACCAGAGTGTATTTAGGGCAATTGGAGCATATTTGATTTGCCTGAAACGAATCAGAAAACTTTTCAAATGCATTGTATATAGGTACACTGAAATCAACTCTGTAAGGGTTTACATAGCACAATACTGAGGTAACATGTACCATATAGAGAATACAGTGTAGATATAAGTGATAAAGACCAATGAACTTTGGCATCTGTCTGAATACCATATGAATATTCAATCAGATTCAATCAGAGCTTTAGTTACAAATAAATAGAAAGATAGATAGATATGAAATGGATAGATAGACAGATAGATATACCATAGCAGTACAATGAAAAAAAGTGCAATCCACAGAATTTTGACTCAAAGACTCATCAAATTGAAATAAACTAATAAAGGCAACACTCCAAATGTCCCAGTGAAGCAAATAATTTCTCTTTTTCACCTAAGAGCTTTCTGTTTTAATAAAGAGGATTTTTTTGTTTTATTTGATATAGACAGAATAGATAGATACATATAACCTAAATAAATAACCTAGCAGATTTTTATACAATTTAAAAAAAAATATTCAGAATACAGTAATAAATAATAAAATACAGATGCTTCTACATTTATTATTCCAAATAAACTGAGATCCTAAGCTGTTATGTACATTCTGTTCCATAAATACTTTGAGGAATAGAGATGTTAATTAATTAAATGTGTTCTGCACTGTGAATAATCATCAAAAACATATGCATATGAAATGTGTACCTAACATAAAAAGTAATATAAAAATTAACTGGCCAATTGCTTCCAGGCATACAGCTGGCCAAAAATGCAGTATATCACATCAGACTCTAAAAATTCTTACAGAGGTTAAAATGATTCACAACTAATTTTAACTGACAGCAAAATGAATATACAGTACGAAGTGTAAAGGAAGTGTAAATATATAAAATGTAATAAAATATAGCACAACAGTTTAATGGGAAGTTCAAAAGAAAATGTAAAGTGCTACTTTACCGGAATAATTACAATATTTGATTACTTTTTATTTATGCTTTGCTATTTTCCATTTTTTTTTCTATAAAATGTGTCACTTGATAGTCATAAATAGGAACCAGTATGGAGCTACTCGTCATTGGTTAACTTTGCTTCTTTGCAGTAATGGAGGCATAGGGTCTAATCATAGATCATTTAGCTTAAAGGTTGTATGTTTTTCATGTAGCTTTCATGTAGCTTTCAGCCATCACTCCACATGCTTAGGTTAATTGGCTTACTGTTAATTTGTCCCCACTGTGCATTGTCTGCTTAGGCTACTTTCACACTTGCGTTTTGGAATTCCGGTATTGAGTTCCGTCATAGGGGCTCAATACCGGAATAAAACGCTTCAGTTTTGTCCCCATTCATTGTCAATGAGGACAAAACTGAACTGAAGACAACGGAATGCTCCTGAAAGCATTCCGTCCAGTCTTCAGACCGGAGAGCAAACCGCAACATGCTGCGGTTTGCTCTCCGTACTGTTTATCCGCACCAAGACGGATCCAGAATGACCCCCAATGGAAGTCAATGGGGACGGATCCGTTTGGTGTGACACAGTCAGTAAACGGATCCGTCCTCCATTGACTTCAATGGAGTTCTTGACGGATCCGTCCACAGCACCCACACATGACAGACACACACAGACATACACACAGACATACACACAGACATACACATACACAGACATACTTACATGCTCCCAGCAGCTCCGCACATCACAGGAGGAGGAGGACTGTGCGCACATAGGAAGATTCTCCCTTCTGCAGAGGGCGCTGTGGGGAATCTTCCTATGTACGCGCCGTCCTCCTCCTCCTGTGCTGTGCGGAGCTGCTGAGAGCATGTAGGTATGTCTATATATGTGTATGTCTGTGTGTATGTCTGTGTGGATGTCTATGTGTGTGTGTATTTGACACGTGTGGGGCCGGAGCGCTGCTCCGGCTGCTCACGTGTTCTTGCGGCAGCATGGATCCGGCGGCACCATTCACCCACCGGATCCATGCTGCTGCTAATGTGAAAGTGGCCTTAGTGGACTATTTTCTTTTTATATACATAAGAAATGGTTATCAATATCAATATAAAGGTAGTAAAGCAGTAAGGACCATTTCGATCATAATTATTCCCTAACTACCATATATACAGCATGTCTAAAAAATAAAGTTTGACAGACAGTAATATAATTTTAGACACAAGCTATGGGAGAAGGGGAAACCTGTTAGGTCATGTTATTCACATGATGGCCATCTTGAATGCTGCCATCTTTTTTTTTAAATCAGATAATTTTTATTGATTTTCAGCAATAAACAAGAAATGACAATAACATCATCAGCTTCATGTCATTATTCAGTAACCATCAAATGAGCTAATAACATTATGTAAATGGTAACTCCCATATAAAGCATTACCCCCCCACCCCCCTCCCCTCTCACACGGCACAACCTTACCACTCCCTTGCACCCCATGATACATCCGGAAGGGATCAGACATCCCTCCCCACTCCATCATCCAAGATAGGCATCTATATGGGTTCCGTTACCTCAAGACTCGACAGTTTATGGTGTTCCATCCATTCCCGCCATTGTGCTGAATATTTCTTGAGGGTTCCCCTCTTTGTACATATTGCTTTTTACAATCTAATGATATTTTGGACTCTATTCAAAAAGGCCCCAAAAGAAGGGGGAGCTGGGTCAAGCCACAGAGAGGCGATCAACTTTCTGGCTTCATATAATATATTGGAAATAGCTGACCTGATGCCTACTCCTATCACCAATTGCTCAAGATATCCTAGCACACATTGTAAGGAATCCCTAGGTATCTTAGTATTATATACCATATCAATTCTGTTAAGAACTCTGTCCCAAAAGGTAGTGAGATGTGGGCATTTCCAAAAGACGTGAAGGAGATCAGCTGGTGATCCCAAGCAACGAACACATTTGGAATGTGGGCGGACCCCTATTTTGTGCAAAAATTCTGGGGTACGATAGACCCGATGGATAAGGCACATTTGGGAGATTCTATAGGCTGGACTGAGTGTCAATAGTTGTGTTTGTGCCAGTAACCAATTCCAGCCATCCTTGGTTATATCCCCTACCTCTTTAACCCATACCTGTCTGACACTTTCAAGATCAATACAGTTCTTCATTAGAAGTGTGTTATATACCACTGATATTACCCCCTTAGTATTCCTTACAGATTTGAGTATATCATAAATAGGGTATTGCTCTGGAGTTACCGGAGCCACTTTGTGCTGGGCTTGTAAGGCATGCCTGACCTGAAGATAGAAGCAGAAGGAGGACCGAGGAATTTTAAATTCCTCCTCCAGCTGGGAAAAGGCCTTTAGCGTACTATCCTTGTATAAGTGGCCAATTAGGGTAATGCCTTTTGATTTCCAGCTGGGAAGGACCTTTAACTTAGCCACCTCTGTCAACTTGCCATTAGCCCATATCGGGGTACATGTTAGGTTGCCTTTAACATTAAGTCATTTCTTACCCCTGTCCCATACCTTATATATCAATTGGAAAATAGGGATTCGCCCCCCCCATCTTTAGAAACTCATCCGATTCCAAAGCTGCGAACAGATTGATACGACCCAGTTTGTGTCTGATCAGCAGGATTCTGGAGTCAGAACTAGTATCGTCCTCCCACCCAACAAAGTGTTGCATTTGAGATGCTAGGAAATACAGCCACATATTAGGTATTGCTAGGCCCCCCTTAGAAGCTGGTAGTTGCATTTTTTCTAATTTTATCCTAGGGACCCCAGCCTTCCATAATAATTGCCTAAATGAGCGATCTATTTTCAAAAATACATGACCCGGTAACCAATGAGGAGCGTTATGAACCATATATAACATTTGCGACATTAGCACCATTTTTATAAGGTTAGCTCTACCCATTAAAGATAGTTTTAGGGAGTTCCAGGCTTTAATTTTAGTATGCCATCTGTCCAATAAGGGGGAAATATTTAAAGAGAAGTAGTCTTTACAGTTATTGCTCACTGTAACCCCTAGATATTTAAATGTGGATACACACTGCAGTTCTCCAACTCCATCTCTTCTCTCCCGTGGCCAATCATCCACAGGTAGTATGACTGATTTACCCCAATTAATGCGAAGGCCAGAGTAATCACCAAATGTACTAATAATGGACATTGTGGAGGCCAAGTCTGTGGATGCATTAGCTAAAAATAATAGCATATCATCAGCATATAAGGCAATCCTCTCTTCTCTATCCCTATATTTAAATCCTTCTATATCTGCCGCTGATCTAATTCGAGCTGCTAAAGGCTCCAAAGCTATTGCGAACAGGAGAGGAGAGAGAGGGCATCCCTGATGTGTACCCGAGCCATTGGCCTGGATACAAGCGCGCGGAGAGGTATAGAGGAGTTGCGTCCATTTAAGAAATATGGGTCCAAACCCCATTTTCGCCATGACCCTCCATAAATATAGCCATTCTACACTATCGAACGCCTTAGTGGCATCTAAGGACAGTATTATCCTACCCCCTTTATTGTCCGGATCTACCTGCAAGTTCAGAAAAAGCCGTCTGAGATTTATAGCTGTGGATTTATTCGGCATGAAGCCAGTTTGGTCCGAGTGTACAATAGATGTAATGACCTTAGCCAGTCGCATGGATAAGGCCTTGGCCAACACTTTCACGTCCATCGGGAGAAGGGAGATGGGCCTATAAGAGTCAGGTACCTTCGGGTCTTTGCCCGGTTTCGGGAGAACTACAATGACTGCATCTCTCATGGACGGTGGTAATATCCCTTCTTGTAATGCTGCATTATATACTTCCAGCAGATGGGGCAGTAGTGCTGAATATATATCTTGTATACCTCAGTAGGTAAGCCGTCCATGCCTGGAGCCTTTTCGTTGGGCATGCTTTTAATAGCATTTTCCAATTCTTCTACAGTAAGCGGGGAGTCTAGCAATATCCGGGACTCAGATGAAAGAATTGGGAGGCAGACATCCGCAAGATAAGAATCAATCTCATCCGCCGAGGCCTGCAGTGTAGAGGAGTATATGGATGCATAATAAGATCTCAATATTTCTACTATTACTGGGGAGTCTGTGCATAGCAACCCATTGGAATCTACCAATTGGGAGATATGCGCCGAGCTTTGCTGTGACTTAATAACTGTATCAAGCAGGCGCCCTGTGCCCTCACCCGCCTCAAAGTATTCTTGCTTAAGGAAGTATCTTTTATTCTCAGCCTGTGTCAGCAGGTGAGAGTTCAGGTCAGTCTGTTTTTGCCGCCATAGCCGTAAAGTGCTAACTGAAGAATCCTCAATATACCGCGCTTCCAACTCTGACACTTCCTTTTTTAGGTCTACCTCCCTTTTTATATTTCTGGTTTTGATTCAGGAAATTTCCTTAATGAAGATCCCACGTAAGTATGCCTTCATAGAGTCCCACACCATTAGATAAGAAGCGGTTCCAACATTAATAGAAAAAAATTCTCTTAACATATCATCCACCAGGATTCTGGGTATAAGCTTCAGCCAGAAAGGGTTAATTCTCCAATGACGATTCCCCGGCCTTGAAGAAGTCGGAGACTTCAATGCTACCAATAATGGTGAGTGATCAGAAAGGGTTCTCTGCAGATATTTGATACTGGAAATATATGGGAGAATATGTTCCGTGCCCAGAGCCATATCTATTCTGGAAAGAGAACAATATGTGTTTGATTGACAGGAGAAACATTTGTCTGCAGGGTACTGCAGTCTCCATATGTCCATGAGTGCTAGTTCTTGAATAAAGGACCCAAAGACAGTGAGAACTCTGGGCATATATATATGGGAGCTCCGAAATTTATCCAGAGACTCATCCACATAGGCATTGAAGTCTCCCACTATCAAGCATGGCAGACGATCCAAACCGGGGACCCTCGATAATATATTTCTCATAACCCCAGAAGAGTAAGGGGGGGTATGTAAACTGCAGCAAAAACTATTTCCCTTTCACATATCTTGCAATGAATAACCACATATCTTCCCTCTGGGTCCACTATACTAGAAAGACAGATGAATGGAATATTTTTGTGAAACAACACGCTTACCCCTCTAGAATGTGAGGTATGGGTGGAGTGGAAACCATGGCCCACCCAACTCTTCTGCAAAAGGTGTGTGGTGGTGGGCTTCAAATGGGTTTCTTGCAGGGCTATTAAAGCTGGTTTAATTTTGTGTATCTGATTAAATACTGCACACCGTTTGGGTGTTTGACTAGGGTCCCCCAGTCCTCTTACATTCCAGGAGATCACCGAGTACTCATTCTCCATATTTATACATAACTAGCAGAAAGACCCGGCTTCGCCTGGGTATATTTCATCTATTTCATTTAATGTTTCTGTGTGTCGTTGCAGAGAGAAAGTCAATGTAGCTGACAGAAATTGATTTTTACCTTCATTTTTTCAATCCCTATTGGCTGCGGAGTGGGAGGGGGTGTGGTTTAATGGGACACGGGGGGGGGGTTAAGTCCTTCTTTTGATGGTGGCCAGAATTACAGGTCGATGCCATGGTAATTTATGAGGACACACCATGGGTAACAGTGGAAGAAACCATTGCTTTGCATGGGTATATTTAATCTATTTCATTTAATGTTTCTGTATGTTGTTGCAGAAAGAAATCCAACTTCCCTCCCACCCCTGCAGCTGACAGAAGTTGAGTTTTACCTTCATTTTTTCAATCCCCGTTGGCAGCGGAGTGGGAGGGGGCGTGGCCTGACAGAGTCGGAGCGTGGTTTCCCGAGATCTGGGGCGGGGGTCAGAGTGTCATGAATTACAGGTCGATGACATGGTAATTTATGGGGACCCGCAATGGGTAGCAGTGGAAAAAAAACATCTTTTATTAGTACTGAATGGTCGTAGTCTAAAATTAGTCAATTTCATCTACGATTTTTGTGTGTCGTTGCAGAGAGAAATTCACCCTCCCACCCCTGCAGCTGATATTTTTCAATCCCTGTTGCCTGCGGAGTGGGAGGGGGCGTGGCCTGGCAGAGTTGGGGGTGTGGATTATCAAGATGCTTCGAACGGTTGTAGTCTGAAATTAGACTATTTCATCTAAAATGTTGTGTCATTGCAGAGAGAAATTCACCCTCCCACCCCTGCAGCTGACAGAAGTTTATTTTTCCCTTCATTCTTTCAATCCCTGTTGGCTGCGGAGTGGGAGGGGGCATGACCTGACAGAGTTGGGGGTGTGGCTTAGCAAAGCGCTTCGTATAGGTGATTTAATCTATTTCATTTAATGTTTCTGTGTGTCGTTGCAGAATGGCTGCAGAGTGGGAGGGGGCGTGGTCTGACAGAGTTGGGGGCGTGACTTAGCAAGACGATTCGAACAGTTGTAGTCTATAATTAGTCTATTTTATCTAAAATTTTTGTGTGTCGTTGCAGAGAGAAATTCACCCTCCCACCCCTGCAGCAAACAGAAGTTTATTTTTACCTTTATTTTTTCAATCCCCGTTGGCTGCAGAGTGGGAGGGGGCGTGACCTGAAAGAGTCAGGGGCGTGGATTAGCAAGACGCTTCACATGGGTGTATTTAATCTATTTCATTTAATGTTTCTGTGTGTCATTGCAGAAAGAAAGTCAACCTCCCACCCATCCCTGCAGCTGACAGAAGTTGATTTTTACCTTTATTTTTTCAATCCCTGTTGGCTGCGGAGTGGCAGGGGGCGTGGCCTTACAGAGTCGGGGCGTGGCTTAGCAAAGCGCTTCGCATAGGTGCATTTAATCTATTTCATTTAATGTTTCTGTGTGTCGTTGCAGAATGGCTGCGGAGTGAGAGGGGGCGTGGCCTGACAGAGACGAGGCGTGGCTTAGCAAAAGGCTTCGAACGGTTGTAGTCTATAATCAGTCTATTTCATCTAAAATTTTTGTGTGTCGTTGCAGAGAGAAATTCACCCTCCCACCCCTGCAGCAAACAGAAGTTTATTTTTACCTTCATTTTTTAAATTCCCATTGGCTGCGGAGTGGGAGGGGACGTGACCTGACAGAGTCGGGGGCGTGGATTAGCAAGACGCTTCGCATGGGTGGATTTAATCTATTTTATTTAATGTTTGTGTGTGTTGTTGCAGAAAGAAAGTCAACCTCCCACCCATCCCTGCAGCTGACAGAAGTTGATTTTTACCTTTATTTTTTCAATCTCTGTTGGCTGCGGAGTGAAAGGGGGTGTGGCCTGAGAGAGTTGGGGTGTGGCTTAGTGAGACCTGGGGCGGGGGTTTTAAGTACTTCTTTTAGGGTGGCCTGAATTAAAGGTCAATACCATGCTTATTTATGAGCCCACGCAATAGGCAGCAGTGGAGGAAAACATCTTTTATTACTACTGAACTGTAGTAATAGAAAAAAACATAAGTTATATTTATGGTAACCGAAATACCTTTAACAGTGTCAGTAAATAGAAATGGATGAGATCCTCAGCTGCTGATAATTACCTGGTTGTTATGGAAACCTGCCCTCCCTGTGTTCGCCTTTGCAGAGAATGGCAGTTGGAGTTTAAAACCAAAGTTCCCAGTTGTAATGTTGGCTAATGGAGATCATATTTTGGGAATATCTCGGGAACGGTACGTCCTAGAGAGATGAGACCTGGTCTAAAACCTTCCCGGACACCTGATGTACCTGTGTGCCGAATTTGGTGAAAATCAGTCCAGTAGTTTGGTCGCGCATAGAGAACAGACAGACAGACAGACAGACAGACAGAAACTCATTTTTATATTATTAAGAGATATATGACCTGAAGAATAGTCTCACTAATTTTGGAATTAGGAGAACCACATAATGCAACTGAAGGCCTGCCGTGTGAGAGAAAGTGTCCCATCCCATCCCCAAAATAACAAACCCCAAATATGGCATAGATAATCCTACTCTCCCGTATTGAGAGAGCCGGGCAAAAACTGGCCACAACAACTGTAATAGCAAACTAACGGTTGAACAAACAAACTGGTTATTCTAATCAAGACTACCGGACTTCAATCAGAAATACCATCCGCTGAATATCACATGTGTCGACCCATATGCTTAGGGGGCCGAGGTGGAAAAAAGAAGAAAGAAAGAATAATCGAAACAGAAAGAATGTACTTAAACAGTAGCATATCGTGTCACAGATCCTCAGATATATGCAACGTCTGTCCTACACACTGCGTATGACGAGCGACTACATACGGTTCTGCGTACAAATCACATTCTGGCAGTTGTAGGAGAGGAAAGTCCGCAGAGTTCAGGATACCGCATCTTCACTTGCTGGTCTAGGAGAAACATCCCGTCTTTGGGTGCAAAGTTGATTTTCAGCTTCATCCAAACGTTCCATTGCGTCTTGAGGTGAGTTGAAAAAGGATACTCTTCCTAAGGCTGCGATGCGAAGTCTAGCTGGGAACAGCATGGAGTAAGGCACCAAAAGACTTCTAAGGCGTCATTTAACATCCATAAATTGTGCTCTGCGCTTTTTGATTTCAGCAGAGTAGTCAGGGAAAAACGAGACTTTTGCCCCGTTAACTGTGATATCTCCTCTCTCTCTAGCCAATCGCAGGATAATGTCCCGATCTTTATAGTGTAAAAGTTTGATGAGAACTGGTCTCGGAGGGCTACCAGGCGGGAGTGGGCGGGTTGGAACCTATGAGCTCGTTCCACTACAAACAAAGGTGTAAGTTGGGAAGCGCCAAATTCTGCTTTAAGCCAGTTTTCAAAATTATGAGTTGAGTTTTGGTCCTCCATTTTTTCGGGGATACCCACCACTCCAGATAACGGTACTTCTCTGGGTCTGTCAGGATAAACCGACGATGTGTGCAGGGGGAGCTAGCTCTCGTGCGTCCGCTTACTCCGCCATCCGGCCACGCCCCAGAATGCTGCCATCTTGGATTCAATTTTAGTTTTTCAAATGGGAAGGTGGGTGTATGACTGGTACAGAATTTCACACATTAATATACTTCATGTTGAAGTAACTAAATTCATTGTCATGTTAAACAGTGATTTTGCTTCTGTACAGGTGAGATGAAAGATGACATTAACCTGTGTTGACATCATCCTCATTTGAGGTGAACGAAGCACAAGAGCCATTGCAGAGGATTTCAACCAATGCCACTCAAATAGACCTCCCATTACAGTACTGCTGCCAAACGTCTTGCTTTAAAAACTACACTGTAGGCAATGGGAAGACTGTTGGAGTGGCATTCATTGAAGTGTCTAACTGCCTTTTGAGTTTTGGTTTTACAAACATTAAATAGAATTGTAGTGAATATAGAGTTCAGATAGTTATTTATATCTCATACTGTATTTTACTCTGTCTATTTGACAAATCCCTGTTGCTTGCATTGTCATCAGCATCTTATGATTCATGCCATTAGTCTACATACTGTACAAGAACACTGCATTATTCATTATTGTACTGTAGCATGTAAAGCTTAGGATAAGTTCACCTATACGTTGTGAACTCTGGCAAAATGTTTCAGCGTATTCAGCATAACCAGATAGGGCTGTGCACCTATTGACTACAATGGGTTTGGATGGGGATCCAGTCACTTCCGCCACAAATGCCGGCTTTTGGCCAAACAAAAAGTTTTGCTTGTTCATCAGGTAATTGCATCTTTTGTGCAGCGCAAAAGATCATCATTTCCTAGTGGCAGATCGTGCTGTTTAAACATGATCTGCTACCGGGAATAAACAAGACAGTATGGGGAAGAGGGATGGCATTAGCGATAGCTCCTCCCCATACTCTGGAGTTAGCTGGTGGAGATTGCTGCATCTAAATGCACCGGTCTTCTCCACTAGCGATCATTCCTTTCTGACAACCCTCTAGACTGTCATCCCAAGTAAAGGGGACATTAAGGAATGAGGCCCTTAGACCTCTTGGGTTCATTGCATTCATAAACTGGACATCAACTGGAGGACAATACAACTTTCACACTTCTTATCTACAGTATGATCCTCATGTATAATTGCTCCAACAATTAACTGTTACAACTGTTTGTTTACTCCTCCAATCATATTGATCTGCTTAATAACACTTGTCTCATCTACCTCATTATTCCTACTGTATGTACTTTGGTGTATAAAATGTAAATCTTCAGATACTGTCATAAGGCATGCCTGATGAAGAGGTCCAAGTAGCATTGAAAGCTTGCAATTTTGGCATAATCTTTTCCGTTAGCCATAAAAAGGTATCAAACACTGAGGAATCTGAATTGTTTTTTAATCTTACAAATTACAGAGGATTAATAAATCTGTTCCTGTTTATGCTATTTTTGTGTTAATTAGGTATCTCCTAGGTGCTATACTGTAGGATTTTTAAGTCAGCTGTCTGTGGAATTGTAAAAGTGTTAGGATCTATTCACATTAGCAAGTTTTCTTTCTACTTAGGTTTCTGGTATTTGTTAGGGCTTATGCACACAAACGTATTTTTGGTCCGCATCTGATCCATATTTTTTGCAGGTCGGATGCGGAACCACTCACTTCAGGGGGGCCAAAGATGTATACAGCACACACATATATCCGGTCTGCGGCTGTTTTACAGACAAGGATAGGACAGTTATATAGTGGCAGGATGTTCAGTTCCACAACATTCGTAACACTCACGGCCGGTATCCATATTTTGTTGATCCACAATTTGTGGACCCCTAAAAATGGAAACGGTTTAGCACATGAGACCTTAAGGTAATAATAGATATCTGCCGTTCAATTCTTTTTTTCAAAAATGTAAAAACTCAGGTGAAAACTGACAGATCCTATCAAAAGTCAGTGGAATCTAATAAGAAATGCTTGTTGAGATCTATTTTAAAATCATCTTTCACAGCTGTCATGGCTCCATATGAAAGAGAAACATGATGCCGGTACACATTAGTCTGTACTGTTCTGCAAAAAATAAAAAAATATCAATAAAGATGCTAATAATATATAGATAATGATAACAAATTATATTAATGATGTATAGCCCAAAACCTCTATCTGTTCCTGATCACAATTTCATACTTACAGGAGAGGAAGCTGTTCCTATATCTACAGATCATTTATAAATATACACTAAACAATATTGTTCAATGTCCCTATCTGTCTCTTCCAAATCCCTAGTTTCCTCTATACATACACATGCAGCAATGTTTCATTTAATGTCATAAATAGAACTGTAGGGAACACAAACTGTTCTGCTAGTGATGCATTTCAGAGAAGGTTAATGTGATTGTATCTTTCTATATACATTTTGGTGATTTATATATATTAATATACCTATAAATATTGAAGTTCATTCTCAATGATCAGATATGTAGATACAATAACACATTCATGACAACATTGTTCCTTTTCAGCCAGTGTGTTAGTAAGCTTTCTACTGTACTGCACGTCACAGTCAACAACTGCTTGAGACATGAAGCAACCTGGCTAATTATATTCAGGTACATTTGTCTATTGGACTGGAAATGGACAATGTTTAAAGGGAACCTGTCATCTCCAAAACACCCCCTGAACTAGAGTAAGCGGTGTATAGTGTAAGTGATGCTGAATCCAAATATGTAAGTTTTATCTTCATACTCACTGCCATTCTGAAGCTGTGCTCCCACAAACCGGCGCTAAAATGCATTGAGAGGACTCTTCTTTGAGTCCTCTCCATTATGTGAGTGAGCACTGAAGTCCTCTCTTACTGCAGGTTTGTGGGAGCACAGCGTCAGAATTAGAGATGAGCGAGCACTAAAATGCTCGGGTGCTTGTTATTCGAGACAAACTTTTCCCGATGCTCGGGTGCTCGTTTCGAGTAACGAACCCCATTGAAGTCAATGGGAGACTCGAGCATTTTTTGCAAGGGAACAAGGCTCTGCCTAGGGAAGGCTGGGTGAAAACCTGGAAACATCAGAAAATGATGGAAACACCAAGGAAATGGACAGGAAACAGCAGGGGCAGCATGCATGGATGCCTCTGAGGCTGCCTAATCCCACCATTACCCCAAATTCTCCTGTAACAGCCTGGTGGTTACCCTCATGGCAATTGTGCTAACCCAGACCAAGAAAGACAAGGCACATGCCCATCACATGTTAGGGAAGCACCCAACTAGGTGCAACGAAGGTCCATCACCCATGCCCATGCTGGCAGTGCTCTCCTATCCCCAGCCACACGATGCAGGCATAAGCCTGACACAGCATGGCGGTGACACCAACAAGTGACCAAGTTAGATGAGGTAGCAGGTGAGCCACCCAAAAATTTAGCCTGACGCAGCATGGCGGTGACAACAGAGTGACCGAGTTGGACTGAGGTAGCAGGAGGTGAAGCACGGATGGTAATTTGAAGGAGGAGGAGGAGGGGTTGGAGGAATAGGCATAGTAAGTCTGAGAAACCGTGACCGAGGTAGGCCCCGCAATCCTCCAAGTGGGCAGTACATGAGCAGCCCCAGGGTCAGACTCGGTCAGAGTGACCGAGCTACACGACGGTAGCAGGTAGAGCACATAAAAAATTTAGCGTGGTCCTGTATGTGGACGTTGAGGGCCTGGAGGCTGTCTTCTTCAGAAATGCTCAGGGTGGCCGAACCCTGGGCTCGACGGGGGACCCTTTTCGGGTTATCGATTGTCGAAATGTTGGCTTACATCAAGTTTAGTATCTGTTCTTATCAGTTGCTGTGGCTGTTGGTGGTAAAGTGATGAGCATTGCTGCTTCCCAAGCAGTTGACCCGGGTTCGATTCCCGTCTATCGCATTATGTGGCCCTGCGGAAAAATCGATTGGAAAGAGGGCCTGTAGGTGGCCCTCCGGAAAAATTGTTTAGAGAGAGGGCCTGTAGGTGGATCTCCGGAAAAATTGTTTAGAGAGAGGGCCTGTAGGTGGACCTCCGGAAAAATTGTTTGGAGAGAAAGCCTGTAGGGGGCCCTCCGGAAAAATTGTTTAGAGAGAGCGCCTGTAGGTGGACCTCCAGAAAAATTGTTTAGAGAGAGGGCCTGTAGGTGGACCACCGGAAAAATTGTTTAGAGAGAGGGCCTGTAGGTGGACCACCGGAAAAATTGTTTAGAGAGAGGGCCTGTAGGAGGACCTCTGGAAAAATTGTTTAGAGAGAGGGCCTGTAGGTGGACCTCCGGAAAAATTGTTTGGAGAGAGGGCCTGTAGGGGGCCCTCCGGAAAAATTGTTTAGAGAGAGGGCCTGTAGGTGGACCTCCAGAAAAATTATTTGGAGAGAGGGCCTGTAGGGGGCCCTCCAGAAAAATTGTTTAGAAAGAGGGACTGTAGGTGGACCTCCGAAAAAATTGTTTAGAGAGAGGGCCTGTAGGGGGCCCTCAGGAAAAATTGCTTAGAGAGAGGGCCTGTAGGTGGACCTCCGGAAAAATTGTTTAGAGAGAGGGCCTGTAGGTGGCCCTCCAGAAAAATTGTGGTAAAGAGTGCCAGTTGGACCTCTTAGGGCCTGTAGGTGGACCTCCAGAAAAATTGTTTGGAGAGAGGGCCTGTAGGGGGCCCTCCAGAAAAATTGTTTAGAGAGAGGGCCTGTAGGTGGACCTCCGAAAAAATTGTTTAGAGAGAGGGCCTGTAGGGGGCCCTCAGGAAAAATTGCTTAGAGAGAGGGCCTGTAGGTGGACCTCCGGAAAAATTGTTTAGAGAGAGGGCCTGTAGGTGGCCCTCCGGAAAAATTGTGGTAAAAGAGTGCCAGTTGGACCTCTAAAAAATTGCATTTTTTGGGTCAGCGTTAGGCAAAGACGACAAGGAGGGGGAGGAGTAGGAGGAGTAGAGAAGAGGAATCGGATACATAAGTAATGTTAATCTTTAGCTGCTTTCTCCCGGAGGAGATTTGAATTCCAGTGAAATCCAGGCATTGTTCGTTTTAATAAGCGTCAGCCTGTCAGCGCTGTCATTTGACATGCGTGTACGCTTATCGGTGATGACGCCACCAGCTGCACTGAATACGCGCTCTGACAACACGCTAGTGGCAGGGCAGGCCAGCACCTCCAAGGCGTACAGCGCCAGTTCAGGCCACGTGTCCAGCTTTGAAACCCAGTAGTTGTATGGAGCAGAGTGATCGGTCCGGATGTTGGTATGGTCAGCTAGGTACTCCCTCACCATCTTTCTGTAAAGCTCACCCCTACTCTGCCTAGACTGGGGACAGGTGACAGTGTCTTGCTGGGGTGACATAAAACTGGCAAAGGCCTTGGAGAGCATTCCCCTGCCAGTGCTGGACAAGCTGCCTGCTCGCCTCCTCTCCCCCGCTACTTGGCCCACAGAACCATGCCCTCTGCTGCTAGCGGCGTCAGATGGGAAGGATTGTTTCAGCTTGTGCACCAGGGCCTGTTGATATTGATTCACTCTCATACTCCTTTCCTCTACAGTTATGAGAGTGGAAAGGTTCTGCTTGTACCGTGGGTCCAGGAGAGTGAACACCCAATAATTGGTGTTCGAAAAAATGCTTCTAACGCGAGGGTCACGGGATAGGCAGCCTAACATGAAGTCTGCTATGTGCGCCAGAGTCCCAACACGCAAGAATTCCCTCTCCTCACTGGCCTGACTCTCCATTTCCTCCTCCTTCTCCTCCTCCAAGTACTGCTCTTTAGCCCATAAACGCTCAAGAGTTAAGAAGGACTGAGCACAGGTACCCTCTTCTGTCTCGCCGAAATTCTCCTCCTCTTCCTCCTCATCCTCATCCCCCTCCTCAGATACGCGCTGAGAAACAGACCGGAGGGTGCTCTGGCTATCAAGCGACATATCTTCCTCCACCGTCTCTTGTGACAAGCACAAAGCATCCGACTTCATGCTGAGCAGTGAGTTTTTCAACAGGCAAAGCAGCGGGATGGTGAGGCTGATAATGGCGGCATCGCCGCTGACCATCTGTGTTGATTCCTCAAAGTTGCTCAACACCTGGCAGATATCAGACATCCACGTCCACTCCTCATTGTAGACTTCGGGAATCTGACTGACCTGACTACCAGTTCTGGTGGAAGTTGACATCTGGCAGTCTACAATGGCTCTGCGCTGCTGGGAAACTCTGGATACCATGTTTAATGCCGAATTCCATCTTGTGGGCACGTCGCACAACAGTCGGTGAGCGGGCAGTTGTAGGCGGCGCTGCGCTGCCCTGAGAGTGGCAGCATCTGTGGTCGACTTGCGGAAATGCGCACAGATGCGGCGCACCTTGGTGAGCAAATCAGGCAGATTGGGGTATGTCTTGAGGAACCGCTGAACTATAAGATTGAACACGTGGGCCAGGCATGGCTCATGTGTCAGTCTGCCGAATTGCAGAGCCACCACCTGGTTTTGCCCGTTGTCACACACAACCATGCCTGGCTTGAGGTTCAGCGGTGCCAGCCACAGATCGGTCTGCGCCGTGATGCCCTGTAATAGTTCTTGGGCGGTGTGCCTTTTGTCACCTAAGCTCAGCAGTTAGAGCACCGCCTGCTGGTGCTTACCCACGGCACTGCTGATGCGCCAAGAGCTACCGACTGAAGGCGCCGTGCCCACGGATGGTAATTCAGAGGAGGAGGTGGAGGAGGAGGAGGGGTCGGAGGAGGAGGCATAGTACGTCTGAGAGACCGTGACCGAGGTAGGCCCCGCAATCCTCGGTGTGGGCAGTACATGAGCGGCCCCAGGGTCAGACTCGGTCCCAGCCTCCACCAAGTTAACCCAATGTGCCGTCAGTGATATATAGTGTCCCTGCCCGTCAGCGCTTGTCCACGTGTCCGTGGTTGGGTGGACCTTCTCAGATACAGCGTTGGTCAGTGCACGGATGATGTTCTGTGACACGTGCTGGTGTAGGGATGGGATGGCACATCGGGAAAAATAGTGGCGGCTAAGGACCGAAAACCGAGGGGCAGCCACCGCCATGAGATTGCGAAAGGCCTCAATCTCTACCAGCCTATAGGGCAGCATCTCCATTCTCAGCAATTTGGATATGTGGACGTTGAGGGCTTGGGCATGTGGGTGGGTGGAACTGTATTTCCTCTAGCGCTCCAACGTCTGCTGTAAAGACAGCTGAACGCTGTGCTGGGACACATTGGTGGGCGCTGTGGAGGATCGTGGAGGCGAAAGTGTGGTTTTCCGGCGGGAGGCGCTCGTGCCGGTGTCCTGGCAGGGGGTTGACTAGGAGAGGCAGCGAGTGACACAGGGGAAGGAGCAGTGGTGTGACCCGCAGGAGGTGAACGGCCTTGGTTCCATTGAGTGGGGTGTTTAGCACTCCTATGCCTGCGCATGCTGGTGGTGGTTAGCCTAGTAGTGGTGGCACCCCTGCTGATCCTGGTGTGGCACAGGTTGCACACCACAGTCCGTTGGTCATCCTCACTTTCTTTAAAGAACCTCCAGACTTGTGAACATCTTGGCCTCGCCACGGGAGCTTCACTACGTGAAACAGTTGCTGCTGATGCACCAGCTCTGGCCCTGCTTCTCCCTCTGGCCACACCACTGCCTCTTTAAACCTGGTCTGGTGCAGCACTCGCCTCCGCCTCAGAAGCATTGTCTTCACTCGGCTTATCAACCCAGCTTGGGTCAGTCACCTCGTCATCCTCCGATTCCTTAGTCCGCTCCCCCCTCGGACTTCCTGCCCTGACAACAACTTCACCACTGTCTGACAACCGCGTCTCCTCATCGTCCGACACCTCTTTACACACTTCTTCCACTAAGTCAACAATGTCATAATCATCACCCACAGACTGCGACAGTTGGAAAACTTGGGCATTGGGAAAGAGGTCAGCAGAAATCTGAGAAGTGGTTTGTGACTCTGGGAAGGGTCCAGAAAACAGTTTCTCAGAGTATGCCGGATCGCATTCCAAATTTTCCTTGGAGGGGGCAGACTGGGGGGAAGGAGGTTGATGTGGAAGAGCCAGAGGAGTGCTCCCTTGGGTAACGTGGGTGGACTGCGTGGAAGACTGACTGGTGGACAAATTACTTGAAGCATTGTCCGCAATCCACGACATCACCTGTTCACACTGTTGTGGTTTCAACAGTCCTCTACCACGTGTCCCTGTAAGTTGAGACATGAAGCTAGGGAGTGTAGCTCTGCGGCGTTCCCCTGCTCCCTCATCCGCTGGTACTGTCTCACCCTGCCCAGGACCACGGCCTCTGCCCCCTGCAGTAATTGAATGCCCACGCCCACGCCCACGTCCTCGTCCTCGACCCTTAGTTCTGGGGTTCAACATTTTCTGTATATAAGTGTATTATATGTACAAAAAAAATGGGTCTGCTGTACTCAAACCCACAAACTTGTTCAATCTGAACAAGTTAATATATAAGTGGATAAGTTAGAGCTAAATTACGTATGTTATTACGTACCGTGCAGTATGGAGCAATTACACTGAAACTATTAGATTAGGCAGACTTGGTCTGCTTAATTGCAACCCAGACAAATGTCGCACAGAGATTTTTGTAATATAGCTGTATCAGTGAGAGCAAAAGACCTTTTTTAATTACGTGACGTACAGAATCTGTCACCTGGACAGAAAATACGAATTGTGCTTTGCATATAGGTGGATAAGTTAGAGCTAAATTACGCAGGTTATTACGTACCATGCAGTATGGAGCAATTACACGGAAACTATTAGATTAGGCAGACTTGGTCTGCTTAATTGCAACCCAGACAAATGTCGCACAGAGATTTTTGTAATGTAGCTGTATCAGTGAGAGCAAAAGATCTT
>ONZH01030458.1:0-31612 GCA_900303285.1 Rhinella marina | reverse complement strand
TATACGTGACAGCAAAGACTTGGTTGTATTAAGTGACGTACAGAAAGTGTCACCTGGAGAGAAAATACGGATTGGAGTGAGTGTACTGAACTGTGACACACAGAATGGTTCCACACAGCTGTGTTAAATGGATTTTTATCACTGAGCTAAAACAACAAAAAAACTATTTAAAAAAAAAATTTTTTTTGGAGTTTTGTTTTTTTGGGAACGTGACGTGCAGAAACTATCGTAGACCTAACTCACACCTTGTTAATGGTGGCTATTTAGACTGCGACCCAGACAAATGTCGCACAGAGATTTTTGAGATCAAGCTATATACGTGACAGGCAGCAAAAGACTTGGTTGTATTAAGTGACGTACAGAAAGTGTCACCTGGACAGAAAATACGAATTGGAGTGAGTAGACCGCTGAACTGTGACATACAGAATGGTTCCACACTGCTGTGTGAAATGGATTTGTATCACTGAGCTAAAACAACAAAAAAACTATTTTTTTTATATATATATTTTTTTATATATTTTTTGTAGTTTTGTTTTTTTTGGAACGTGACGTGCAGAAACTATCGTAGTCCTAACTCACACCCTGTTAATGGTGGCTATTTTGACTGCGACCCAGACAAATGTCGCACAGAGATTTTTTTGATCAAGCTATATACGTTACAGCAAAAAACCTAGTTGGATTAAGTGACGTACAGAAAGTGTCACCTGGACAGAAAATACGAATTGGAGTGAGTGTACTGAACTGTGACACACAGAATGGTTCCACGCAGCTGTGTGAAATGGATTTGTATCACTGAGCTAAAACAACAAAAAAACTATTTTTTTAATGTATTTTTTTATATATATTTTTTTATGTTTTGTTTTTTTGGGAACGTGACGTGCAGAAACTATCGTAGACCTAACTCACACCCTGTTAATGGTGGCTATTTAGACTGCGACCCAGACAAATGTTGCACAGAGATTTTTGGGATCAAGCTATATACGTGACAGGCAGCAAAATACTTGGTTGTATTAAGTGACGTACAGAAAGTGTCACCTGGACAGAAAATACGGATTGGCGTGAGTGGACAGCTGAACTGTGACACACAGAATGGTTCCACACTGCTGTGTGCAATCGATTTGTATCACTGAGATATAACATTAAAAAAAAGGGGGTTATATATGGCGATAGCTGCACTACTAGTGCCAGCCAGCCAGCCAAGCCAGGAGACAAAAAAAAAATGTCTTGTAGCCCTTAGAAGGGCTGTTGGGCTCTTTGTGGGTGATTCCTGCCTAACAGAGTACTAAATGCAGGCCCTAACACTCTCCCTGAAACGCAGCAGCTCTATCCCTAACGACATCCAGATGGCATCTCAGCCGAGCACTGCGGCCAGTAAGTAGTATATTCCAGGGTCACCTGATCAGGCCAGCCAACCTCTGCTATCGACATGTAAGGGCCCCACGTGATGCTGGGTGTACCGCAGAGTCTCCTGGCTTGTGATTGGCTGAGTTTATAGGCGCCAAAAAAGCATGATGCGGAAGTTGCTATTTCCTCAAGCATGGCGAGATACTCGTCCGAGCAGCGAGCACTTACGAGTACCCTAATACTCGAACGAGCACCAAGCTCGGACGAGTATGCTCGCTCATCTCTAGTGATAACACATTAACTAAAACACTGGTGCGGGAATGCAAGTTTATTGTAGTAAAATATCTTCGAACTATATGTAAAAATGCTTTATCTACCAGTTATCTTGAAGCAGTGCACAATGCATTAACTAACTTGGCTATAACACAATGAGATTACACATATTACCGTATCTTCCGCTTTATAAGACGCACCCAAAGATAAGACGCACCCCAGAATTTAGAGTAGGAAAATGAGAAAAAAATATTTTTCATCAGACCTCATATCAGACCCCCCATAAATTTCAGGACATCACATCAGACCCCCATCAGACCTCAGATAAGCCCAGTGTGCCCCCATCAGACCTCACATAACGTCCATTGTGGGGAAACTTTTTGAGGGTCTAATAAGGGACTATATACAGGAATATGTTTTGGATAATCTCTTAATAATATAAAAATGAGTTTCTGTCTGTCTGTCTGTCTGTCTGTTCTCTATGCGCGACCAAACTACTGGACCGATTTTCACCAAATTCGGCACACAGGTACATCAGGTGTCCGGGAAGGTTTTAGACCATGTCTCATCTCTCTAGGACATACCGTTCCTGAGATATTCCCAAAATATGATCTCCATTAGCCAACATTACAACTGGGAACTTTGGTTTTAAACTCCAACTGCCATTCTCTGCAAAGGCACACACAGGGAGGGCAGGTTTCCATAACAACCAGGTAATTATCAGCAGCTGAGGATCTCATCCATTTCTATTCACTGACACTGTTAAAAGTTTTCCGGTTACCATAAATATAACTTATGCTTTTTTCTATTACTACAGTTCAGTAGTAATAAAAGATGTTTTCCTCCACTGCTGTCTATTGCGTGGGCTCATAAATAAGCATGGTATTGACCTTTAATTCAGGCCACCCTAAAAGAAGTACTTAAAACCCCCGCCCCAGGTCTCACTAAGCCACACCCCCGACTCCATCAGGCCACACCCCCTTTCACTCCGCAGCCAACAGAGATTGAAAAAATAAAGGTAAAAATCAACTTCTGTCAGCTGCAGGGATGGGTGGGAGGTTGACTTTCTTTCTGCAACAACACACACAAACATTAAATAAAATAGATTAAATGCATGCGAAGCGTCTTGCTAATCCACGCCCCCGACTCTGTCAGGTCACGCCCCCTCCCACTCAGCAGCCAATGGGAATTGAAAAAATGAAGGTAAAAATAAACTTCTGTTTGCTGCAGGGGTGGGAGGGTGAATTTCTCTCTGCAACGACACACAAAAATTTTAGATGAAATAGACTAATTATAGACTACAACCGTTCGAAGCCTTTTGCTAAGCCATGCCCCGTCTCTGTCAGGCCACGCCCCCTCTCACTCCGCAGCCATTCTGCAACGACACACAGAAACATTAAATGAAATAGATTAAATGCACCTATGCAAAGTGCTTTGCTAAGCCACGCCCCGACTCTTTAAGGCCACGCCCCCTCCCACTCCTCAGCCAGCAGGGATTGAAAAAATAAAGGTAAAAATCAACTTCTGTCAGCTGCAGGGATGAGTGGGAGGTTGACTTTCTTTCTGCAACGACACACAGAAACATTAAATGAAATAGATTAAATACACCCATGTGAAGCATCTTGCTAATCCACGCCCCCGACTCTGTCAGGTTACGCCCCCTACCACTCTGCAGCCAACGGGGATTGAAAAAATAAAGTTAAAAATGCAGGGGTGGGAGGGTGAATTTCTCTCTGCAACGACACACAAAAATTTTAGATAAAATAGACTAATTATAGACTACAACTGTTCGAATCGTCTTGCTAAGTCACGCCCCCAACTCTGTCAGACCACGCCCCCTCCCACTCTGCAGCCATTCTGCAACGACACACAGAAACATTAAATGAAATAGATTAAATCACCTATGCGAAGCGCTTTGCTAATCCACACCCCCAACTCTGTCAGGTCATGCCCCCTCCCACTCCACAGCCAACAGGGATTGAAAGAATGAAGGGAAAAATAAACTTCTGTCAGCTGCAGGGGTGGGAGAGTGAATTTCTCTCTGCAATGACACACAAAATTTAGACTACAACCGAAGCAGGGATTGAAAAAATGAAGGTAAAAATCAATTTCTGTCAGCTTCATTGACTTTCTCTCTGCAACGACACACAGAAACATTAAATAAATAGATGAAATATACCCAGGCGAAGCCGGGTCTTTCTGCTAGTAGTATTATACGTGATAACCAGCATGGTTTTACTAAGGACAAAAGCTGTCAGACTAACCTGATTGGTTTTTATGAAGAAGTGAGTAGAAGTCTGGATAGAGGGGCAGCTGTGGATATTCTGTATTTGGACTTTGCAAAAGCGTTTGACACGGTCTCTCATCTGGGTCCCGCGTCTGACGGGTAAATTAAGGTCGGTTGGATTAGAAAATCTACTCTGTAACTGGATTGAGAACTGGCTGAAGGAGCGTACTCTGCGAGTGGTGGTGAATGATTCCTACTCTGAATGGTCCCCAGTTATAAGAGGTGTACCCCAATGTTCAGTGCTGTGTCCACTTTTATTTAATTTATTTATTAATGATATAGAGGGAGGAATCAACAGCACTGTTTCAATTTTTGCAGATGACACTAAGCTTTGTAGTAGAGTCCAGTCTATGGAAGATGTGCAGAAGTTACAAGCTGACTTGGACACACTGAGTGTTTGGGCATCCTCTTGGCAGATGAGGTTCAATGTGGAAAAATGTAAACTTATGCATCTGGGTACTAACAACTTGCATGCCTCCTATGTCCTAGGGGGAGTAACACTGGGAGAGTCACTTGTAGAGAAGGATCTGGGTGTCCTTGTAGACCATAGACTGCAGAATAGCATGCAATGTCAATCGGCTGCTTCTAAGGCCAGCAGGATATTGTCATGTATTAAAAGAAGCATGGACTCGCGGGACAGGGATGTAATATTACCACTGGATAAAGCATTAGTTCGGCCTCATCTGGAATATGCTGTTCAGTTCTGGGCTCCGGTTTATAGGAAGGATGTCCTGGAGCTGGAAAGGGTGCAGAGACGGGCAACTAAACTGATAAGGGGCATAGAGCATCTTAGCTATGAAGAAAGATTGAAGGAGTTAAACTTGTTTAGTCTTGAGAAGAGACGTATAAGGGGGGACATGATCAACCTGTATAAGTATGTAAATGGCCCATACAAAAAATATGGTGAAAAACTGTTCCAGGTAAAATCCCCTCAAAAGACAAGGGGGCACTGCCTCCACCTGGAGAAGCAAAGGTTCAGACTCCAGGGGCGACAAGCCTTCTTTACTATAAGAACTGTGAATCTGTGGAACAGTCTACCGTAGGAGCTGGTCACAGCAAAGACAGCTGAGGGCTTCAAAACAGGCTTAGATAAATTCTTAGAGAAAAAGAAGGTCACCACATATTAAAAAATGTAGAGTCATGTCTTAAGCTTACCCGTCCCCCTGCCCTTCATCACTCCTACCCCCACCCTTGATTGAACTTGATGGACATGTGTCTTTTTTCAACCGTATTAACTATGTAACTATGTAACATCAGCTTATTGTGCCCCATCAGACCTCAGATCAGCCCAGTGTGCCCCCATCACACCTCAGATCAGCCCAGTGTGCCCCCATCAGACCTCAGATCAGCCCAGTGTGTCCCCATCAGACCTCAGAACAGCCCATTGTGCCCCCATCAGACCTCAGAACAGCCCATTGTGCCTCCATCAGACCTCAGATCAGCCCACCCAGCCCCATAACAATAAAATAAAAACCTCTCTTACCTGTCCTGCGCCGCGGCTCCGCTCCTGGTCCGGTGCTCCTCTGGCTTCTGAGGCCAGTGCTGCACTGTCACCTGACTGCATGCAGCGTCAGGTCATAGTGCGCACACTACGTCCTGACGCTGTACGTAGTCAGGACAGTGCAGCGCCGGCCCTGGGAAGCCAGAGGAGCGCCGGACCCAGAGCGGAGCCGCGGAGCAGGACAGGTAAGAGAGGTTTTTATTTTATTGTTATGGGGCTGGGTCGGTTGATCTGTGGTCTGACGGGGGTGCTGCAGGTAAAACATACAAGTGAGCGCTTCGATAATGGAAGCGCTCACTTGTATTCACTTTATAAGATACACCGCAATTTTCCCCCTACTTTTGGGGGGGAAAAGTGCGTCTTATAAAGCGAAAAATACGGTAAATAAAAACTAGTTTTTGAGGGCAATTCCTCATTGCTTGCAAGAATGTAATTTGTATGGCAATAAACCTGTGAAGTGTATGTTTTGGGCGTTTTTGCGGGAATCTGTAATGTAGAACTATTTGCCAGAAGCTGAGCTGTCAGTAGCCTTGCAGCAAATACACTTGATAGTGACCAGATTGATCTCTTACTCCTTCACTGTCTTAGGGCTTGTTCACATGACCGTGTGTGTTTTGTGGTCCATTTTTAACTGATCCGTTGTTACGTTTTTGCGTTCCGTTGCGTTTCCGTTTCCATTCCGTTTCCGTGATTCCGCAAAAACTGTCCGTATGGCTTCAGTATGCTTTCCGTAGCTGTTCCTTGTTTTTGCGGAGATAAAACGGAACAATGAGTTAACTTTAGACTCTAGTAGACACACGGATACTGTTGTGTGAAAGAGGCCTAATAACAACCAAATACTGAATGTGTGAAAGTGCTGGAAGTTACTGGAAGTTCTCAATGGTATGGAGACTTATTGGCAATGCTCCATGGGAAATGAATATACAAAGAGGTATCTCTCAAGAAAGAGATTCATCTCACAAGTGCCATCTATTGAAAGCGGCTCCAGTAACTTTCCATATAGGACTGGTCTCTTTAAGGAGATTGGAAGCTACTTCCAAGGCATCACACTGAGACAGTCAGACTCCTACTCCATACTAATGAGGGGAAAACACCTTGAAAAAGCTGTTTACAGATGGATATCTGACTTGGTTACTCAGGTCTTGACTCATAGGTAGTCACTTTCAATATATGGCACTATATGTTGAGGTAGATCTCTTTGCACAAAATATGGCACAGATGCCCAGAAAAATATCATAAATATATTGAACACCTTGACGATTTGGTGAATGGGCTCAGATAATTTTGTACAAAATATATTTGCCAAGAGTCTCTAATTTATTAAACAAGCATAGCATGAGCTTCAGAATACTCTATATCACTATGGCATTTTGTGCTTTATCTGGTTAGCGGTGTGCGGTTGCATTGTATGTATTTTCTTTTAATATTTTTGGTTAAAGTCTTTTTTAGAATTCCCTTAAGAGCGTTATTATATTTGAGAACATACATTTTCTAAAGTAAAATATTAATTGGCTTGAATTTAACAGCAGTTAATAAAATTCTATAATTGAAACTATAATAGCAAGTAATTAACATGGGGTAGTAGCTCTAAATGGGAGCTATAGAAATGATTAGTAAACAAAGGCATGTGAACTATTATATTATTAATAGTAATTAGCATCCACGACATAGTATACACAAGGAAGCTGGCAATCTACATGGCCATTTTGTATAAATGATCCACTCAGCAATACACCAATATAAAGAAAAAAAAGTGAAGATGCTGGCTCAGCTTCATCCTGGATGTAATTTAAGGATTGCTCAAGTGATTCTTTAAATTGCATAAAAGCAGTTCTACTTTTGCCCTACAGACAATATTTCTATAATAGTCTGTGCATACATCTGCATGATTTCTTGGAATGATTTCAATTGAATACATTGTTAATTTTCTGCATTCAGAACGGACAGAGCAATAGTCATTAGATTAAATAGTGATTTTTCAGCTCTAATAGTTTCTCATCTTCTCCACCCATTTACAATGCGGTGCTTCTCACAGAAGGAGAATATTTTTATATATATTGTTTTCAGCATACAAATTCTTATCTAGCATTCTCATTACAAAGCTAAGCAGCTTATATACAAAGTAAAAATCAACCTTGAGCTTTTTTATTACAACAGATTTGATAAATGCTACAATCATATACAGTGTAACACTATGATTATTTTTTATTATGTTTATGTTTTATTTAGGAATAAATGTTCCACATATAGTAAGGGATTAAAATAATTTTTGATGATCACTGAATTCTTGTTGTCCCACATTTTTTTTAAACTTTCAGTGGTTTTTATTGTTTGCAAATATATATGAGGCCCTTTGGGGGGGGGGCATTTTTTGTATAATTTTGACAACCCTAACATTATATCTATTGCTTAGATAGGAAGTTATATAGATGATATGTTGGTTGTCTGAAAAGATTTTCAAGTTTTTCAAGATTTTGTGCAGTATAGTAACAAGAAACCATTAAACTTGAAATTCACTGCGCAGGTTTATGGGAGGTTCATCTATTACATTTCTTGATATTGAACTTGGCATAGACAATGATAAAATTATGATAAAACCCTACAGGAAAGAGACAAAGGGAACTTTACCCTTTGTGTTATCAATCAGTTATTAACAATATACCATATGCTGAGTGAGTTGGGCTTTGTAGTAACTGTTAAACAGAGACCACATTTTTAATGGAACCTGATAAACTAAAAAAGTGGCTAAATATTAGAGAGTACTCTGAACCGTCTTTTTTCATGCACTGTTTTCTTTAAAACTTAGCTTTTATTTGTATGCTCATTAAATCCTATACACATAAACCCTAAGAGACAAATTAAAAATATCAGTAGTAAGTAGGCAGATTTCCTAAGTAGATAAATGTATATTATATGGTCCTTCACATCACTGTTTATTTCTTTTTCACAGTGATTGTCTCCATCAGGCAACTCTGCAGCCATTTGGTCCTTAATAGCGCTCTAGGACCACCTACACATTTTCTACTATGTCTCCTTTATTTGTACACCAAAACCATCTGCACATGCCTGGGGAAGCCAGCCGCAGGTATAGGACAATTAGCTAAATCAAAACACCAATAGGTCCACGAAATGTCCAGACATCAATCATAATAAATATACTTTATTGAAATTATAAACAAAGAAACAATACATAAACACAGAGGCAGAAGAACAGTAGCATGGAAATTATTAGAAAAGAAACAGGGACGCACGTTAATGTGCGCATGCGCTGATACCGGGAAGGAGGTTAGAGCGTTCCATGTTGGAACGCAGGTTAATGCGCATGACCGGATGCGCTAGGTGGCTAGACCGGTAATGACGACGCCGGCGCTGACGCTGGTGCGCTCCAGGTTGGAGCGCACTAGGAGATGCAGCGCCGAATGAACACTTTGTTTTGTACTTATTGGTGCCGCCCGACCTGGTGACGTATGAGTGCCCGGATAGGCTTGGAATTGGAGGTGGCTGTGTCTAATAGGTCTGATTAGTTTTTAGTTAATTAATAGAGATGAGCGAGTAGTGTTCGATCGAGCTGGTATTCGATCGAATACTACGATATTCGGCGTGCTCGATTTCTTTCGAGTATAACGGCGATGGCGCACTTAGAATTCGTTTCCCCTCCCACCTTCCCTGGCGCTCTCTTTCCACCAATCACCATGCAGGGGGGGTATGACAGGCACGCTGAGCACGCTGGCATCGCGAAAACGGCGTCTACATGCATTGGCTGGAAAAACCATGTGACCTCGAATATTAAAAACTCAGCTCTTCCTGCTCGTTCGCATATGCTGCGTGAACTTAGTCAGGGACAGAGGCTGGAGAAGGGAGAGACAGGTTTTAGCTGTTGGACAGGCAGGAGCGTGATTAAAAGCCCTTATCAGGGCTACTATAGTGCAGTACAGTGATAGCTTTACTACAAGATACACTTTACAGAGAACGGCTGCCATATTCAGGGATAGCTGCTGGAGTAGGGACAGAGAGAGGCATTAGTGGTGTATTAGGTGCTCTGCTACATACCAAACTATATTTGGCACTACTGCTGTGTACCTTGAAATATACAATATATAGGCCTTTCAATTGCCAACTGTACTGTGCGTTCTCTTGCAAAGTAATTTCTCATACCTGGTGTTCATACACACCGTCTGATCACTTAGTACACGGCTGTGTACCTTGAAATATACAATATATAGGCCTTACAATTGCCAACTGTACTGTGCGTTCTCTTGCAAAGTAATTTCTCAAACCTGGTGTTCATACACACCGTTTGATCACTTAGTACACGGCTGTGTACCTTGAAATATACAATATATAGGCCTTACAATTGCCAACTGTACTGTGCGTTCTCTTGCAAAGTAATTTCTCATACCTGGTGTTCATACACACCGTCTGATCACTTAGTACACGGCTGTGTACCTTGAAATATACAATATATAGGCCTTACAATTGCCAACTGTACTGTGCGTTCTCTTGCAAAGTAATTTCTCATACCTGGTGTTCATACACACCGTCTGATCACTTAGTACACGGCTGTGTACCTTGAAATATACAATATATAGGCCTTACAATTGCCAACTGTACTGTGCGTTCTCTTGCAAAGTAATTTCTCATACCTGGTGTTCATACACACCGTCTGATCACTTAGTACACGGCTGTGTACCTTGAAATATACAATATATAGGCCTTTCAATTGGCAACTGTACTGTGCGTTCTCTTGCAAAGTAATTTCTCATACCTGGTGTTCATACACACCGTCTGATCACTTAGTACACGGCTGTGTACCTTGAAATATACAATATATAGGCCTTTCAATTGGCAACTGTACTGTGCGTTCTCTTGCAAAGTAATTTCTCATACCTGGTGTTCATACACACCGTCTGATCACTTAGTACACGGCTGTGTACCTTGAAATATACAATATATAGGCCTTATAATTGGCAACTGTACTGTGCGTTCTCTTGCAAAGTAATTTCTCATACCTGGTGTTCATACACACCGTCTGATCACTTAGTACACGGCTGTGTACCTTGAAATATACAATATATAGGCCTTATAATTGGCAACTGTACTGTGCGTTCTCTTGCAAAGTAATTTCTCATACCTGGTGTTCATACACACCGTCTGATCACTTAGTACACGGCTGTGTACCTTGAAATATACAATATATAGGCCTTACAATTGCCAACTGTACTGTGCGTTCTCTTGCAAAGTAATTTCTCAACCTGGTGTTCATACACACCGTTTGATCACTTAGTACACGGCTGTGTACCTTGAAATATACAATATATAGGCCTTACAATTGCCAACTGTACTGTGCGTTCTCTTGCAAAGTAATTTCTCAAACCTGGTGTTCATACACACCGTTTGATCACTTAGTACACGGCTGTGTACCTTGAAATATACAATATATAGGCCTTACAATTGCCAACTGTACTGTGCGTTCTCTTGCAAAGTAATTTCTCATACCTGGTGTTCATACACACCGTCTGATCACTTAGTACACGGCTGTGTACCTTGAAATATACAATATATAGGCCTTACAATTGCCAACTGTACTGTGCGTTCTCTTGCAAAGTAATTTCTCATACCTGGTGTTCATACACACCGTCTGATCACTTAGTACACGGCTGTGTACCTTGAAATATACAATATATAGGCCTTTCAATTGGCAACTGTACTGTGCGTTCTCTTGCAAAGTAATTTCTCATACCTGGTGTTCATACACACCGTCTGATCACTTAGTACACGGCTGTGTACCTTGAAATATACAATATATAGGCCTTACAATTGCCAACTGTACTGTGCGTTCTCTTGCAAAGTAATTTCTCATACCTGGTGTTCATACACACCGTCTGATCACTTAGTACACGGCTGTGTACCTTGAAATATACAATATATAGGCCTTTCAATTGGCAACTGTACTGTGCGTTCTCTTGCAAAGTAATTTCTCATACCTGGTGTTCATACACACCGTCTGATCACTTAGTACACGGCTGTGTACCTTGAAATATACAATATATAGGCCTTTCAATTGGCAACTGTACTGTGCGTTCTCTTGCAAAGTAATTTCTCATACCTGGTGTTCATACACACCGTCTGATCACTTAGTACACGGCTGTGTACCTTGAAATATACAATATATAGGCCTTACAATTGCCAACTGTACTGTGCGTTCTCTTGCAAAGTAATTTCTCATACCTGGTGTTCATACACACCGTCTGATCACTTAGTACACGGCTGTGTACCTTGAAATATACAATATATAGGCCTTTCAATTGGCAACTGTACTGTGCGTTCTCTTGCAAAGTAATTTCTCATACCTGGTGTTCATACACACCGTCTGATCACTTAGTACACGGCTGTGTACCTTGAAATATACAATATATAGGCCTTTCAATTGGCAACTGTACTGTGCGTTCTCTTGCAAAGTAATTTCTCATACCTGGTGTTCATACACACCGTCTGATCACTTAGTACACGGCTGTGTACCTTGAAATATACAATATATAGGCCTTTCAATTGGCAACTGTACTGTGCGTTCTCTTGCAAAGTAATTTCACGGCTGTGAAGGCAAAATATTGTAACCAAAAAAAAAATAAAATGCGGCGGGGGGCTAGCGGAATAGGACGTGGACGAGGACGGGGGCGCGGAAATGCTGTTGGGGGCCTTGTTGAAGCCAGTGGGGATACAATGCGTGCTGGTGAGGGTCAGCCAGGATCCCGCTCATCCAGAATCCCTGCCTTTATGGGACAGTTAAGCAGGGGGCGGGTTACACCGCTGTTGAGGCCTGAGCAGGTTGAACAGGTGGTGCAATGGATAGCCGATAGCGCTTCCACACAGTTGTCCACCAGCCAGTCATCCACACAGTCTCACTCTGACCCTCCTTCCTCCACACCTGGCCAACAGAGTCATCCCACCATTGACCCCTCCCAGGAGCTCTTTTCGGGTCCTTTTTCAGATGTGCCGGAAGAATCCCAGGAGCTAGCAGAGGAATTTGTTTGTAGTGATGCCCAAACACTTGAGTTTTCGCCATCTCCTGCTGATGTGGACCCTGAGCCAGCATCTGTTATCATGAGCGATGATGATGATGAGACGCAGTTGCCATCAAGGGAGGCTGTTGGAATGTCCAGTGGGCAGGAGGAGGAGCAGAGTGAGGAAGTTGAGGTGGTGGATGACGAAATGACCGACCCCACTTGGCCAGGGGTGATGTCCAGCGAGGAAAGTAGTGGAGAGGTGGTGGTCTGCGCAGCACCGAAAAAGGCAGCAAGAGGCAGAGGGATGTCCAGAGGCAGAGGGATGTCCACAGGCAGAGGGATGTCCAGGGGCAGAGGACAGTCCAGACAGAGAAGTGAGGCCACAGCCAGCAGGGCCGAAGCTGTTCCCGGCAGCGGGCAGTCGCGCGAAGCTCCCCCATCGAGGCCTCGTACTTCTGTGGTGTGGAGATTTTTTAATGTTTGTGCGGATGACAAACTGAGCGCGGTTTGCACACTCTGCCACTCAAAACTGAGTAGGGGCTCTGAGAAGAGCAATCTGACCACCTCAGGCATGCGGCGTCACTTGGAAGTCAAGCACTGGGCTGAGTGGGAGAGAGCAAACGCAATACAACCTGCGCCCGGTCTTGCTGCCACTGCCTCTTCCCTGTTGTGGCTGCCACTGCGGTCCAGACCTCCAGCCAGGACACCTCCACATCTGCCTCTGCCTCGGCTACTTTGGGGCCTTCTCCTTCAGCCTCCCCTTCCCCCGCCTCTTCGCCTGCACCTTCACACTCCTCGTCCCAACAACTGTCCATCTCGCAGGCGTTCGACCGCAGGCGGAAGTACGCCTCGAGTCACCCCCAAGCCCAAGCCTTAAACTGCCACATCTCCAAACTGCTGGCCCTGGAGATGTTGCCGTTTAGGCTTGTGGAGACGCAGGCCTTCCGCGACCTGATGGCGGCTGCCGCACCTCGCTATTCCGTCCCCAGCCGCCACTACTTTTCCCGGAGTGCCGTCCCCGCCCTGCACCAGCACGTGTCGCGTAACATCAGGCGGGCCCTGAGGTACGCAGTCAGCGCAAAGGTCCACTTGACCACCGACTCGTGGACAAGCGCTTGCGGCCAGGGACGATACATCTCTTTGACGGCACACTGGGTGAATGTAGTGGAAGCGGGGACGGGGTCGCAAACAGAGACGGCCTACCTACCACCCCCGCCCAAGATTGCCAGCATGGGTTCTGATAAACCCCCCTCCTCCTCCTCCTCCTCCTCCTCTGCCTTAACATCGCCCTCAGCCGCTAGCTGGAAGCGTTGCAGCACTGGCGCGGGGAGACGTCAGCAGGCGGTGCTTAAGCTCATCAGCTTGGGCGACAGGAAGCACAGCGCCCCAGAGGTGAGGGACGCCATATTGCAGCAGACGGAGATGTGGCTGTCGCCGCTGCAGCTAGGACCAGGCATGGTCGTGTGCGATAACGGCCGTAACCTGGTGGCGGCTCTGGAGCTTGCCGAACTCAATCACGTACCATGCCTGGCCCACGTTTTTAATCTGGTAGTCCAAAAATTTCTAAAGACTTACCCCAACCTGGCAGAGCTACTGGTGAAAGTGCGGCGCTTGTGCGCTCACTTTCGGAAGTCAACTGTAGCTGCTGCTAGCTTAAAAAAACTCCAGCAACGCCTCCATTTGCCTGAACATCGGCTGTTGTGCGACCTGCCGACTCGCTGGAATTCCACCTATTCCATGTTGGCCAGGGTGTGTGAGCAGCAGAGAGCATTGATGGAGTACCAGATTATGAATCCACGCGTGCCTCCAACTCAGCTCCCTCAGTTTGCCAACCACGAGTGGCCATGGATGGCAGACATATGCGATGTACTGCGTATCTTTGAGGAGTCCACCAAGAAGGTCAGCAGCGAGGACGCTATAGTGAGCGTAACCATCCCGCTCCTATGCGTCCTTAAAGAATCCCTCATCGCAATAAGGGAGAACGCATTGCACGCAGAGGAGACGGGGGTAGGAGGAGACGCAACGGAGCTACACAGTCAGACCACACTTTTGTCTGCTTCACGGTGGCAGTTGCAGGAGGATGAGGATGAGGAGGAGGAGGACGACGTGGAGGTGGCTGTGGAAGAGGAGGAGGATGCTGGCGGCGAGGGTAGCAGTCAGGCTGTGTGCGTCCCATTGGTTCAGCGCGGATGGGGCGGAGAGGAGGCGGAAGAGGAAGAGGAGGAAATGGCAAGTGATCCTTCTGGTGGGGGCAGTGAGGTCATGCCTATTCAGAGTCTGGCACACATGGCTGACTTCATGCTGGGCTGCTTTTCCCGGGACACACGTGTTGTCCGGATAGTGGAGAACAAACTGTACTGGGTCTTCGCACTCCTGGACCCCCGGTATAAAGATAACGTCTCCTCTTTTATTCCGGTAGAGGAGAGGACAAATCGATTGCTGGAATACCAGAGGGAACTCGTGCAGAACATGATGGAGATTTTCCCACCCACCATCGCTGGCGGCAGAGAGGAGAGGGTCTCCCAGAGTCCCACAACATCTATCAGGCCCACAGCCACCAGGGGAACACTCTCCAAGGTGTGGGACACGTTCATGGCACCCCCTCGTGCAACTTCCATCACTGCGGGGCCCGCTATCAGCAGGAGGGACAAGTATCGGCGGATGTTGCGGGAGTACCTGGCAGACCGTAACCCTGTCCTCCCCGATCCCTCGGCGTCCTACACTTACTGGGTCTCCAAGTTGGACACGTGGCTGGAACTGTCCCTGTACGCCTTGGAGGTGCTTGCCTGCCCTGCCGCCAGCGTGCTATCAGAAAGGGTGTTCAGCGCAGCCGGGGGCATTATAACCGACAAGCGCAGCCGCCTGTCAACCGACAGTGCCGACAGGCTGACGCTAATCAAAATGAACAGCAAGTGGATTGACCCGGACTTTGCTTCTCCAACAGTGGAAAGCAGCCAAAAGTGAAGTGCCATCTGTATGAAGTGCCATTTCCTCCTCCACCTCCTCCTCCTCCTCCTTAACCGCCGTAGAATTGCTCCGTAAATAAGAAAAATTTATATATTTATGGCTCACCTCTTGGGCCTCCACAAAATGTTTAAGAGGTGTCACCTCTTGGGCCTCCACATAATTTTTAAGAGGTCTCACCTCTTGGGCCTCCACAAAATGTTTAAGAGGTGTCACCTCTTGGGCCTCCACAAAATTTTTAAGAGGTCTCACCTCTTGGGCCTCCACAAAATTTTTAAGAGG
The DNA here is from genome assembly GCA_900303285.1 of Rhinella marina. Classification (NCBI taxonomy): domain Eukaryota; kingdom Metazoa; phylum Chordata; class Amphibia; order Anura; family Bufonidae; genus Rhinella; species Rhinella marina. The sequence goes on along the minus strand of ONZH01030458.1, from coordinate 15,957 downwards.
TCTCACCTCTTGGGCCTCCACAAAATGTTTAATAGGTCTCACCTCTTGGGCCTCCACAAAATGTTTAACAGGTCTCACCTCTTGGGCCTCCACAAAATGTTTAAGAGGTGTCACCTCTTGGGCCTCCACAAAATTTTTAAGAGGTCTCACCTCTTGGGCCTCCACAAAATGTTTAATAGGTCTCACCTCTTGGGCCTCCACAAAATGTTTAACAGGTCTCACCTCTTGGGCCTCCACAAAATGTTTAAGAGGTGTCACCTCTTGGGCCTCCACAAAATTTTTAAGAGGTCTCACCTCTTGGGCCTCCACAAAATGTTTAATAGGTCTCACCTCTTGGGCCTCCACAAAATGTTTAACAGGTCTCACCTCTTGGGCCTCCACAAAATTTTTAAGAGGTCTCACCTCTTGGGCCTCCACAAAATGTTTAATAGGTCTCACCTCTTGGGCCTCCACAAAATGTTTAACAGGTCTCACCTCTTGGGCCTCCACAAAATGTTTAAGAGGTGTCACATCTTGGGCCTCCACAAAATTTTTAACAGGTCTCACCTCTTGGGCCTCCACAAAATTTTTAACAGGTATCACCTCTTGGGCCTCCACATAATTTTATCAAGGTCTCACCTCTTGGGCCTCCACAAAATTTTTAACAGGTCTCACCTCTTGGGCCTCCACAAAATTTTATCAAGGTCTCACCTCTTGGGCCTCCACAAAATTTTTAACAGGTCTCACCTCTTGGGCCTCCACAAAATTTTATCAAGGTCTCACCTCTTGGGCCTCCACAAAATTTTATCAAGGTCTCACCTCTTGGGCCTCCACAAAATTTTATCAAGGTCTCACCTCTTGGGCCTAAACAAAATTTTTAACAGGTCTCACCTCTTGGGCCTCCACAAAATTTTCCATGAGCCTCTGGCCAGCCCACGGCCTCTTCCTGCCTTTTGCGGTCCTACGCATCCCTCAACATCCCCACTGCTTTACCTGCTAGACATGACACTGGGCCAGGTCGGGTCACTGACATCTCAAGCGCCAACAATTTGGGCATTTTAAGGCTTCTGCATGTGTTTGAGTTGTTTTTACATTTTAAAGAAGACATGTCTGACCACATCTCACACACACACACACAATGACAATTAGGGGTGGGGTCTATTTGCTTTCCCCTTTGCCTATGCCATCTGTGGTTGTCATAGGCAACGTGATTTTAAGGGGTGCAGAATTTCATCTTCTTTTTGTCTAGTTTGGCTTGGGGTCCCTGGCAATGTAGAGGAAAGAAGGTTTCCTTGTATGGTCTCACTTTACAGAGAGGTTATATTGTCTTTGGAGTGTATTGTTGAGAGGCTGTGATAGTGGCGTAATAGTGCGACTTGGGCGCGTTATATGCACCCAGACATGCTTCCCCTGCTGTCCCAGTTGCATTCCAGCAGTGTTGGCATCCTTTTCTGAGGATTCAGGGTGGACTTGGTGACCTCCAAGTGGTCGAATTGAGATTTCCAAGTGGCGAGCATTTTTTTCCCATAGACTATAATGGGATTCGATAGTCGGTCGAATAGTCGAATTTCGCGGTCTATTCGAATCGAATTTCGAACTTTCGAATATTTCACTACTCGCTCATCTCTATTAATTAATCCTGGTATGTGCACCTGTATGCTCCCAATATAAGGCGGTGTCAGTAATTGTTTGGTCTACTCCCCGGAAGAAGCCCTGTGTGGTGAAACGGCGTTGGGACTGTGACGTGGTGTGTGACCTCCTCCCTCCATCTGTGGCATCATTGCTTTGGGTAATTGCTTCATGGTCTTTTTTTTCGACTGTGGCATTTTGCTATCTTTTGCTTATATGGTTACTTGTGTTTATTTATGATCTGCCAATCTTTGATGGAGGACGGGGTGTACGCACCGCGTCCCTGTTTCTTTTCTAATAATTTCCATGCTACTGTTCTTCTGCCTCTGTGTTTATGTATTGTTTCTTTGTTTATAATTTCAATAAAGTATATTTATTATGATTGATGTCTGGACATTTCATGGACCTATTGGTGTTTTAGGTCTCCTTTATTGTAAACTCCTTTCTAAATGGATTCTGCCGACTACTGAACTAAAAACACACACAGACAAAAACTCTGCCTCCCGACATGTTTCGTCGGCACACTGGCGTCTTCAGGGGATCGGGCAGGTAAGTCTGTTGGGGGCGGGGACCATCATTTATTAGGTAGGTAAGTGATGCCATTATACCTCAAGCCTATTCTGCTTATTGTCTCTCCTTATGTCTCCCATAGGGGTTAAGAGACTCTCCCTAATTCGCTTACCCTTCTGATCGAGTCCGCCCAGCAAATGACATCGCTCTCCTGCTCCCCAGCTCCTTCGCTTATCCCGGGAGTATCCCCAACTTAGAAAGTTCTTCCCACTGTGCCGCGGCTTTGCGCATGAAACAGGACTTAGTGCTTCACTGGATGCTTCTCATATGTTAGAGAAAAGAGGTTCTTGCATAGCATGCAAGCTTGGTGGCCACTCTCATTTACACTGTATATATATACTGTACCTATCACGTAGCTTTTATCTTTAATTACAGATTCACTTTGTATATTTTTAATTCACCTCATACGCTTCATTCAACAATTTTTATATATAAGAAACTATTTGGTACAGATTTGTCTTTATTAATTAATAGTTTAAATTACATACTTGACCACTTCTCCAACGATATGCAGGAAATAAATAAATACTCCTGACCAGCCTGTCTGCCCCATAGGCTAATTTTAATCAGTGTAAGTATAAAGCCGTAGTCCGCTCTTAGTATAGAGGTATAGAGTGGGCTTGGCATGCATGTTGGTACCTGCATCCCTGGATTTAGTGGAGGCCTTTGAAGCACCAGAAATGGCAAAAGGCAGAGTGGACCCAGCATGCATGTGGAACCAACACTCCCTGAATTATACAGTGGGACATTATGGCACATAACAGGTAGGAAATAGTGTTAGGTTCCCGTCTTACAGAGATGGCCTTGACGTGTGGCAGACAGGCTTAGATAATTTTGTACAAAATATATTTGCCAATAATCTCTCATTTACAAAACAAGCGTAGCAATAGCATCAAAATATCTTATATTACTATGGCATTTTTGTACTTTATTTGGTTTGCAGAGTGCTGTTGCATTGTATTTATTTATTTTCTTTTCTTTGTGTATCTAGCCTTAGCAACGTGCACCTGCGCACTGGGATGTGCTGACTGACACCCCCCCTTTATTTTCTTTGATATGCAGGAAATCTTGTAAGGTTACCAATCATGCTAATTAATCATATTATGGAATAGGCTTTATTGACTTCACTAAATACCCCATCAATATTTTTAGATTATCATATTTTTTATTTTAGTATATATTCAGTTCTTCATCATATTTCTTATTATTATATCCATGATTTGGCATTTATTAAATTCATACCTACCACAGGATATTAAACAATACCTCAAATCATTTTTTATCAGATTTTACAGTCCAATAATCAATAAATACCCTTGTCTTAATCTTCAACATAATTATTTATATATGAATTACTCATGTGTGGATTTTTATACCATTATCTGATCTACCAAAAAAACATAACCCATAACAAATTACTTAAATGATGCTCCTTGTCTCGTCAGTTTATTATTTTCTATATAAATAACTCAGATTTCTCCTTATTTTGTTATGCTTGTAGACCTTGCCAGGTTGGATATTCTTCCAATGTAGAAGATAATAAAGATCATAAAGAAACAATGCAAAATTTAAGCCTTTATTTAGCCCCCCTGGTGAGAGGGACTTGAGTTGGTAGATCCATTTTGTCTCCTCCTGTTGTAATTTCACATCAATTGCCCTGTCTAAGGCCCATTCTAATTTTTTGTATTCCCCATATTTTAAGGCCTGAGGGATTTTCTCTTTGATGGTTTTTGAGATGGTTGGAAAGGGGTGTCTCTTCATTAGTATTCAGGCAACTAAGTTGTTTGGAAACTCGCCTCCTCAGATCTTGGATGGTCTTTCCAATATACAATTTAGGGCACTCACAATGTATAGCATAGACTACTCCAGTGGTTCTACAATTTATGTAGTCTCTTATAGTATATTTTTTCTGATCAACCAGGTTGATAAATTCTCCTTTGGGGGACATATAGCCACAAAAGGAGCAGCTCCCACATGGATAGGATCCTCTTGTGGTTAGCCATGTTTCTGTTCGTTTTTGCTTAAAGTGGCTATGCACCATCATTTCTTATAAATTTCTCCCTCTCCTGTATGTAATTGTAGGGTTAACTGAGATGACCTCCTTCAGATACCTATCCGTTCGCAGGACATGCCAATGTCGCTTAAGGATTTTATAAACTATTTTATGCTGCACATCAAATGTTCCTATACACCGTATTATTTTCTTTCCTTCTTGTCTGTTCTTTTCTTTGAGTAGACTTTCCCTTGTAGTATTTTTAGCTCTACCATACGCTCGGTGCAGCACTTTCTTGGGATAACCTCTCGCTATGAATCTACTGTACAGTTGACTGCTTTCTCTTTCGAAAGCTATTTCACTTGTGCAATTTCTTCTGGCTCTGAGGTATTGCCCAACTGGGATACCTGATTTAAGGGGGTGTGGGTGGAAACTCTTCCAGTGGAGGAAATTATTTGTAGCTGTTGATTTCATATATATATATATATATATATAAGTTTTGACACTGCAATCAGAATGCAGTGCAATCTTCAGATCAAGGAAATTGAGACTCTCTTTTTTAATTTCCGCCATGAACATCAACCCTATTTCATTTTCATGTAATCTTTTTGTAAAATTGTGAAACTCCTTCTCTGTGCCATCTCAAAAAATCAAAATATCATCAATATAACGATCCCAAAATAAAACGTGGTCTGTGTAATAATTGTTGTGTTCAGTGAAAACAAAGCAATCTTCCCACCACCCTAAAAATAAATTTGAGAAACTTGGTGCACAAATCGTGCCCATTGCTGTCCCATTCGTTTGTAAATAATATTTACCATCAAACGTAAAATAATTGTGAGTAAGAAACTTAAAAGAGGAATAACAAATCTATTGTGCTCATGAAATTGTGTCCCCTTTGTGTTCAGAAATTATTCTACCGCCTTGATACCTATTTCATGTTGTATGCTAGTATACAAGGCCTCAACATCTAAGCTAGCTATTAGTGTCCTTTCATTAACATGTATACCCTGCAGTCTGACGACAGTGTCTTTCGTATCCTTCAGAAATGAGGGAAGTGTTTGGACAAAAGGTGAAATATTTTTCAGTTGGATTGTGATCCAGAACCTTATAGGTGGTTGTATCATTTGAGTAGATTCATCACCATTGCAACATAGTCCACCTTGTCCGTCAACACCACATTTCCCCCCTTATTCGATGGCTTTATTATCAGATCATCTTTTTCAGTTAGGCTACTTTCACACTAGCGTTTTCTTTTTCCGGTATTGAGTTCCGTCATAGGGGCTCAATACCGGAAAAAAAAACGTTTTCCGTTTTGTCCCCATTCATTGTCAATGGGGACAAAACTGAACTGAAGACAACGAAATGCTCCTAAAAGAGCTCCTAAAAAATGCTGCGATTTGCTCTCCATCCTGGGCATCCGCACCAAGACGGATATGTCATGATCCCCAATGCAAGTCAATGGGGACGGATCTGTTCAGTGTGACACACTCAGTAAACGGATCTGTCCTCCATTGACTTTCAATGGAGTTCATGACGGATCCGTCCACAGCACACCACACATGACAGACACATACACACAGACATACACATACACAGACATACTTACATGCTCCCAGCAACTCCACACATCGCAGGAGGAGGAGGACGCTGTGGGGAATCTTCCTATGTGCATGCCGTCCTCCTCCTCTGGAGCTGCTGGGAGCATGTAAGTATGTCTGTGTGTATGTCTGTGTGTTTGTCTGTGTGTATGTCTATGTGTATGTCTATGTGTGTGTGTGTATTTGTATGTGACACGTGTGGGGCCGGAGCCCTGCTCCGGCTCCTCACGTGTACTTGCAGCAGCACGGATCCGGCGGCACCCTTCACCCGCCGCAAATGTGAAAGTGGCCTTAGCTGTCTGATGGCTTCTCTCTCCTCCACTGAAAGGTTACCCCCCACATCCCCTTTACTGGTTTTGATCTTATGAAGATCCTCAGTTACCAGGTTAAGAAACGTTTGTATATTGGCATGTCCTGCAAACGGAGGGGTGAATCGTGATGTAGGACTCATTGTACTAAAAGGTGCCTTAGGACAGATTACTTCTCCTGCTCCCTCTCTGGATAACTGTTCAAAGGTATCTAACGCTTCTCTTTCTTTTTTGTCAAAATTACCATAGATGGAATCCTTATTTTAAAAATCCTTATGCAGTTATAGTTTCCTGGCAAAAAGATTAATATCTTTCACCCATAGAAAGCAATCAAATCGAGGTGCTGGAGTAAAAGATAGGCCTTTGCATAAAAGGGTCTCATATTCAGGTTTAAGACTAGTATGAGATAGGTTTATGATTTGCATTGTTGAGTCATCTGAGTCTCCCACTATGTTTTTTGATTGTAACCCCGTTTGTCCCGATCTCTTAGCTGGATACCCAGCGCTAAAAAAGAATTGTTTGTCAAAACAGTATTGGATGTTGTAATATGTGGCATACTCGGGGCTATTGGTGACACAGAGGATGAGGGTAAAAATGACAATGGTCCCTGCAAACCCATATTGGGTATTTGTGTACCTTGATTTGTAAGTTGCCCTTCTGACCATCCTTGATCTATGTTAGGATTTTGAGAAATTTTGTGAATATCCTGTTTTATTTCTTGCCTTTATTTCTGTGCCTACTCTCTGATTCGTAGTGCTGCCTTCTGACTCTAAAATCTCAGACTCAGAATCTCAGACTGTCTTAATATATATATATATATATATATATATATATATATATATATATATATATTTCTCATACTCCAAAATATATGCCTGCATGCATAATGAATTCTCAGTAAGTAGAGACTCTGAAACTAGTCTGAATAATGCCCAAAAAAAGGTCTCTCAATTAGATTGAGCTAGGTTGATTAATCCTTTCAGTACCGAGCCACTTTTCACCTTAAATCCCAGGCCGATTTTTGCAAATCTGACATGTATCACTTTATGTGGTAATAACTTTAGAACGCTTTTACTTATCCAGGCCATTCCAAGATTATTTTTTCTTCTCGTCACATATTGTGCTTCACGACAGTAGTAAATTTGTGGCAAAATATTTCATTTTTATTTATAAAAAAATACCAAATTTAGCAAAAATTTGGAAAAATTTGCAAATTTCTAAATTTCAATTTCTCTACTTTCAAAATACATAGTAATACCTCCAAAAATAGTTATTATTTTACATTCCCCATATGTATACTTTATGTTGGCATCATTTTATAAATGTAATTTTACTTTTTTTGGACGTGAGAAACCTTAGAAGTTTAGAAGCCATTTTTCAAATTTTCAACAAAATTTCCAAAACCATTTTTTTGAGCACCAATTAGGTTATAAAGTTATTTTGGGAGGCTTACCTAATGGAAACCACTAATAAATGACCCCATTTTAGAAATTACACCCCTCAAATTATGAAAAACTGATGTTACAAACTTTATTAACCCTTGAGGTGTTCCACAAGAATTAAAGGAAAATGGAGGTGAAATTTCAAAATTTAAATTTTTTGGTAGATTATTCACGTTAATAATTTATTTCTTGCAACACAGCAAGGAATAACAGCAAACTAAACTTCAATATACATTACTCTGATTCTGCAGTTTACAGAAATACTCCATATGTGGTGGTAAACATCTCTATGGGTTTGTGGCAGTGGTCAGAAGGAAAGGAGCGCCATATGGATTTTGGAGGCAGATTTTGCTAGAATGGTTTTTAGGCGCCATTTTGTAATTGAGAGACCCTGACGTACCCCTACAGTGGAAACCCTCAAAAAGTGACCCTATTTTGGAAACTACACCCTTTAAAGAATATATTAAGGGGGGTACTGGCCACTTAGACACCTTTTACGGAATTTACGGAATATGGAAACACTTGGCTGTGAAAATGAAAAGTTTCATTTCTTCCAATAAAATGTTGCTTTAGCCCCAAATTTTTCATTTTCACAAGGGGTAACAGGAGAAAAGCACCCCTTAATTTGTTACCCATTTTCTCCTGAATACGGCAACACTCCATATGTGGTGGTAAACTGCTGTGGGGGCACATGGCAGGACTCAGAACAGAAGGAGTGCCATATGGATTTTGCAGCACAGATTTTGATGGATTGGTGTGCGGGAGCCATTGATTTGTATTTTTTTTTTAGTTATTGTCTTATGTGGGGGCTCATTTTTTGTGGGATGAGGTGAAGTTTTCATTGGTACCATTTTGGGGTACATAAGACTTTTTGATTGCCTGCTATTACACTTTTAGTGAGTCAAGGTGAAAAAAAATAGCAGTTTTGACATAGTTTTTTTTAAAAATTTTTTTACAGCATTCACCCGAAGTGGCAAATCATGTAATACGGATGCAGTAATACCATATATGTCTAACATTTTCATTTTTGTTAAGTTTTACACATTAGATACATTTTTTAACAGAATAAAATCCTTTTTTTGTGTTGCCATTTTCTGAGAGCCATATTTTTTTATTTTTTGGGCGATTGTCTCAGGTAGGATCTAATTTTTGCGGGACGAGATGATGGTTTGATTGGTACCATTTTGGGGTAAATACGCCTTTTTGATCGTCTGCTATTACACTTTTTGTGAGGCAAGAGGGAAAAAAATGCCTGTTTTGGCATAGTTTTAAAAAATAATTTTTTTACAGCATTCACCTGGGAGACCGTCTCATGCAATATTTTTATAGAGCAGGTTGTTACGGACGCGGTGATACCCAATATTTTTAACATTTTTATTTTTGTTAAGTTTTACACATTAGATACATTTTTGAACAGAATAAAATCTTTTTTTTGTGTTGCCATTTTCTGAGAGCCATATTTTTTTATTTTTTGGGCAACTGTCTCAGGTAGGGTCTCATTTTTTGTGGGACGAGATGACGGTTTGATTGGTACCATTTTGGGATTAATACACCTTTTTGATCGCTTGGTATTACACTTTTTGTGAGGCAAGGTGATCAGAAAATGGCTTTTTTTGCATTGTTTTTATTTTTTATTTTTTACGGCATTTACCTAGCGGGGTGGGTCATGTGATATTTTTATAGAGCCGGTCGATACGGGCGCGGCGATACCTAATATGGCTGCTTTTCTTTTTTCCCTATTTTTTTAAAAAAAATTTAACTTTATTTTGGGAAAATGCCGCTTCTTTTTTTTACTTGAAACTTATTTTTTTTTGTTAAACTTTATTTTTTTAACTTCTTTTTTTACTTTATTTTTTGTCCCAGTCTGGGACTTCAACTTTTGGGGGTCTGATCCCCTGCACAATGCATTACAATACTTCTGTATTCTAATGCATTGGCTGTAAGTGTATTGCACAGTGTAATACACTTAAAGCTTCCTGCCTGTGAGATCCAGGGGGCTGGATCTCATAGGCTTCCGTAGAAGGCAGCCCGATGCTTAAGGAAGGCATCGGGCTGCCTTCCCTGCCATCGGGTCCCCGTCATAGCAGCGCGGGGACCCGATGAGCTCTTCCTCCCAGCGTCGACATTGCACATGCTGCGGTCAGCGCTGACCACGGCAGTGTGAGGGTCAATCACAACAAGTGACTTGTATCAATAATTTGCTATACTGTGCTAGAGTTTTGGTTCCTGCCTGCTTTGTTCCTCCTCCCATTACCCCTCCCTCAAGTAATTATTCAGACTGTACCTGCAGTTTTAGCGTGTTTTGGGTGATTTTTGTTTTCTTATTCTGAGCTCCTAGTGTTTACACTAGAGTATCTGACCTTAGTGGGTAAGCCAACTATACTGGGATTATCCCAATAGGTAGCACTCTGGTTGCTGCCCTACAGCAAAGGCTAGATACCTGTATAGGTGTTAAAGGGTGAATACCAAAGGAGAACAGTGTATCAATAAACATCTCATGGATAGTATAAACTTAAATGTTATAAATCTTTGCTTTCAAAACGTTTTAAGGACTGGGCAAATTTCCAAGTTTCAGGCACCATAAAGGTCATTAATAGAGTTGACCGAATCCTAAAAGATTCGGGGGTTCGGAATTCGGCCCGAATCCCACCGCAGGATTCGTGGGTTCGGGCCGAATCACGAATCCCATTAAAGTCTATGGGAGACCCGAATATTTTTGCAGGGACCAAAGGTTCTGCACAGTCAAGTTTGCCCCAACATGTGAAAACCTCAGAAAATGATGGAAACACCTTGGAAATGGATAGTAAACACCAGGGGCAGCATGTAGGGATGCCTCTGAGGCTCCCTAATTGCACCATTTTTTCTAAATCTGGCCAATAGTCTGGTGATGACCCCAAGGCAATTTTCAGGGACACGGTAATGGTGACCCACTTAAAAATGCTGCCTGACAGCCTGGCGGTGAACCCCTGATTGTCTGTCTTTCAATAAGATTGCAGTGTAAATCATGGTGGTGAGCCTCAGTAATAAGATTGCAGTGTAAAGCATGGCGGTGAGCCTCAGTATGACTTTTTAGATGGAGATTGCATGTGGTCACGTACTCCCTGGAACCCCACAGTCACCCCTTCTCTGATGTGCTACCCCAGAACATTCTCTGCCCCAATTCGCAAGACCTTTTGCAGTCTCAGTGTGCTGACAGTGGGGATTTACCAGTGTTGTCTGAGGAGGTGGTAGACAATGGCGAGACACAGGTGTCGGGGGGTGAGTTAGTTGTATGGGAAGCAAGTTACAGTGGGGACTCCTTGGGGGGACTTTCTCATGATGGGACAGATTCAACTTGGGTGGATCAGGCACAGGAACAGACTTTTTTTGTGTGTTTATTTAACTTTTATTTAGCACAAATAACCACTGAGATATTTATTCGTTCTCTTCGCTGCACAGTCTGGCGTTGGGGTCCGTCACTTTGATGGCGAGCTGTGCCGCTCTCTCCACAATGGTCTTTCGGTTCTTTGAGGAGACGTTGTGGGCGATTTCTGCACAGAAGGACTTGCTGCTCATCAACAGAACCTCGAGCTCCTTGACATTGTGGACCAGGAATTTGCGGAACCCTGTGGGCAGCATGTGTTTGGTCTTCTTGTTGCTACCGTACCCAATGTTGGGCATCAGGACAGTGGCGTAACTACAACTAGCTGGGCTCCACAGCAAATCTTTGAACGGGGCCCCCAAAGCAACTTCTTCACAACCCCCAACTTACATGCAACACTCATTCTTGTGCCTAGTCAAGGTTGCACTCTCTCAGACAAGGCCTGGCAGCTGCTCAGTCTGTTTCCTAGAGTGTCAGTGTATATAACGTTATTGTATAATACTGTTTAGGGGCCCCTGACAGTAAAATGTTTTAGTCTTCCTCCTGAAGGGGCCCCTTGTGGGTCTGGGCCCCAAAGCAGCCGCTTCCCCTGCTTCCCCTATAGTTATGCCCCTGCATCAGGATCTGCCCTTTGAACCTCCTGCGGGCTCTGTTGTCAATACCTCTGGGTTTACGCCAGTTACGCTTAATCTTTACATAACGGTCTGATTGGTGGGGGATGAAATTCTTCGTTTGCTTCTTGACGATCCTGGGCTTAATGAGGGGCCGGAGAGCCACCATGAAACCTGTTTGGAGCGTCTGCCTTCTCCGCAGACAGCCCGAGGAAGAGAGCGGAACAGATCAATTTTAAGTGTGAGGCAACATCAGCACCACAACCGCTTGGGAGAGGCAGTGGGCATTGTGTTTAGAAAGGCTGATGGGCTTCCGTCAGCACTGTGTGTATAGAACCCCATGGCCTTTCCTAAAAAATTTGGTTACAAAGCCGCATGACTCCTGAAAAATTGTTATTAGAAAGACGGATGACTTTCCAGAAAAATTGTTATTAGAAAGACGGATGACTTTACTGAAAATTTGTTATTAGAAAGACGGATGACTTCCCAGAAAAATTGTTATTAGAAAGACGGATGACTTTACTGAAAATTTGTTATTAGAAAGATGGATGACTTCCCAGAAAAATTGTTATTAGAAAGACGTATGACTTCCCAGAAAAACTGTTGCATATGCAACTCAGATAAAGAGAAGGGAGGGAGTAGGAGGAAAGCGAGTAATTTAGGAGGTAGCCTGAGGTGGGGATGAAAACTGGGGGGATATCCATGACCTGTTCATCTTGATGAACGTGAGGATGTCAGCGTTGTCGATGGACAGGCGCATCCGTTTGTCCATAATGATACACCCGGCGGCACTAAAAACCCTTTCAGACAATACACTTGCAGCAGGGCAGGCAAGCACCTCAAGAGCGTACTGCGCAAGTTCTGGCCACCTGTCCAGCTTGGCCAGCCAGTAATTATATGGCGTGGAGTTATCGGTCAGGATGTTGGTCTGGTCCGCGACATACTCCCTCACCATCTTGCGGTACTGTTCCGCCCTGCTCTGCCTGCCCTGTGGCTGTGTCGCAGTGTCTTGCTGGGGTTTAAGAAACTTGGCAAAAGCATGGAATAGTGTACCCCTGCCCTTGGCGCCTACACTGACTTTCCCTCTCCTCTCCAACTTCGGCCACTGCAGTCCGCCCCCTGTTGCTCGACTGGTCTGGAAAGGCCTGTAGCAGTTTCTGAACCAGGGCCTTGTGGTAGAAAGTGACTCGGGTGCTCCTTTCCTCCACGGGTATTAGTTGGGCAAAGTTGTCCTTGTAGCGTTGGTCAAGGAGGGTATACACCCAATAGTCATTGGTGGACAGTATCCTCTTGATCCGGGGATCACCACAAAGACAGCCAAGCATAAATTGTGCCATGTGCCCTACTGTGCCAACACGCAAGCCTTCAGCCTCCTCACTTAGCGGACTCTCCATCTCCTCCTCCCCCCCTTCCTCCGACCCCAATTCATCCTGCTCAGCCCATACCTGCTCAACAGGTAGCATGGAATCACCCCCTGATGCATGGTGCCCAAGAGTTTCTTCCTCCTCCTCAGCCGCCTCCTCCTCCTCAGTTCCGCGCTGCGAAACTGACAACAGGGTGCTCTCAATGTCACTGTCTTCCCCCACCTCCTGTGACACTGCTGAATCCTCAGATCTTAGGTTCCTCAAGGAGTTCTGGATGAGGCACAACAGAGGGATGGTGACACTGATGATGTGTGCATCACCACTAACCATCTCTGTTGCCTCCTCAAAGGGACCTAAGACCTGGCAGATGCCAGCCATCCACGTCCACTCCTCAGCATAGACATGAGGAAGCTGACTGGCCTGACTACCACCTTGGGGGACCAGCTGGCAGTCTACAACTGCCCTGCGTTGTTGGTACACCCTGGCTAGCATGTGTAACGTCGAATTCCAACGCGTGGGAACGTCACACAGCAGCCGGTGAACAGGGAGTTGTAGCCGCCCTTGCACAGTCCTGAGGGTCGCGGCATCGGTGGTGGACTTGCGAAAATGGGCGCATATGCGCCGCACCTTGGTGAGCAACTCACTCAACTGGGGGTATTTATTATATTTATTGTATTTATTATATTATTATAAAATTTATTATACGCACTTTGCGCAACTGAAGCGCAAAACCACAGATCAATATGGTAACTATACGCTGTTAGGTATATGGCACCATGATGAGATGTACCGTCTATGAAAGCTCAGTCAGAATAAACGTACTATATAGAAATATATTTTGCTGCAATTCTTTTCAGACCTATCCAAAAAAATGTATTATACGCACTTTGCGCAACTGAAACGCAAAACCACAGATCAATACTGTAACTATACACTGTTAGGTATATGGCACCCTGATGAGATGTACCGTCTATGAAAGCTCAGTCAGAATAAACGTACTATATAGAAATATATTTTGCTGCAATTCTTTTCAGACCTATCCAAAAAAATTTATTATACGCACTTTGCGCAACTGAAACGCAAAACCACAGATCAATACGGTAACTATACGCTGTTAGGTATATGGCACCCTGATGAGATGTACTGTCTATGAAAGCTCACTCAGAATAAACGCACTATATAGAAAGATATTTTGCTGCAATTCTTTTCAGACCTGTACAAAAAAATTTATTATACACACTTTGCGCAACTGAAACGCAAAACCACAGATCAATACGGTAACTATACGCTGTTAGGTATATGGCACCCTGATGAGATGTATCGTCTATGACAGCTGAGCTCACTCAGAATAAACACACTATATAGAAAGATATTTTGCTGTAATTCTTTTCAGACCTATCCCCCCAAAAAAATATGCGCACTTTGCACAACTTAAACGCAAAACCACAGAGTAATAAGGTATCTATGCGCTGTTCGGTATATGGCACCCTGATGAGATGTATTCCGTATTCACAGCACCGTCTATGACAGCTGAGCTCACTCAGATTAAATGCACTATATAGTTAAATATGCTGGTGCAATTCTTTTCAGACCTATCCCAAAAAAAAATATGCGCACTTTGCGCAACTTAAACGCAAAACCACAGAGCAATACGGTATCTATACGCTGTTAGGTATATGGCACCCCGATGAGATGTACCGTCTATGACAGCTGAGCTCACTCAGAATAAACGCACTATATAGAAAGATATTTTGCTGTAATTCTTTTCAGACCTATCCTATCATGCACAGGAATATATCTGTTTAAGATATGTATAGTTTGTGCCTGTGTACCAGCTCTGCACACAAAGGCTGACAGCATACACTGTAGTTTCCTTCAGAGAATCAATTGCTTTTTAACAGACTGAGACTTTAACAGACTTTCAGAGTAAAGATAGTCTTTAAAAAGACTTTTCTTGCTTCCTAACTCCTAAGTTCTAACTGCCTGCTGCACACACTACACGAGCTAACTCTCCTATGTCTTGTCTGGTCCCCTTCCCAATGCAGAATGAGGCTGAGGCTGCAGATCCTAGACTCCCTACCATAGGTCAATTTCGGTCACATGTCACTGCCAGCCAATCAGTGCTGGGGAGACGTAGGGGCTGTTACATCACAGCAGGCGTTCCCACAGGCTTATCTTTGCTGCTGATTGGCTGAAAAAAACGGGCATTTCACGCGGGCAGTGACGCACGGATAGTCACGAGTCCGCGCTGCCTCGTGATGCCGAGCCGAAGCGGGCAAAATTCGAGCGAATCCCGAATCTTGCCGCTTCGGCTCGCTCATCACTAGTCATTAAGCCATTTAAGGGTGGCAAAAATTACACCAGAAAATTAAAGAAGAGAGAGTCATATTGGATTTTTATATTAGGAGCAAGACAACAAATGAGTGTCAGCTCACAGCACAATTTTATTTTGTGCTATTAAAATATAGAGATATATAGTACAGACCAAAAGTTTGGGCACACCTTCTCATTCAAAGGGTTTTCTGTATTTTCATGACTATGAAAATTGTAGATTCACACTGAAGGCATCAAAACTATGAATTAACACATGTGGAATCATATACTTAACAAAAAAGTGTGAAACAACTGAAAATATGTCTTATATTCTAGGTTCTTCAAAGTAGCCACCTTTTGCTTTGATTACTGCTTTGCACACTCTTGGCATTCTCTTGATGAGCTTCAAGAGGTAGTCACCTGAAATGGTATTCCAACAGTCTTGAAGGAGTTCCCAGAGATGCTTAGCACTTGTTGGCCCTTTTGCCTTCACTCTGCGGTCCAGCTCACCCCAAACCATCTCGATTGGGTTCAGGTCTGGTGACTGTGGTGGCCAGGTCATCTGGCGTAGCACCCAATCACTCTCCTTCTTGGTCAAATAGCCCTTATACAGCCTGGAGGTGTGTTTGGGGTCATTTTCCTGTTGATAAATAAATGAAGGTCCAACTAAACGCAAACCGGATGGAATAGCATGCCGCTGCAAGATGCTGTGGTAGCCATGCTGGTTCGGTATGCCATCAATTTTGAATAAATCCCCAACAGTGTCACCAGCAAAGCACCCCCACA
>ONZH01030457.1:0-24334 GCA_900303285.1 Rhinella marina | reverse complement strand
GCTTCCTGGGCCATGTACATTAAATGGAGGGTACACCCTTTCTTCTCTCAGAACACCCCTTGACTTTCTGGAGCTTCTGTCTGGTGGTAGTTGAGGTGTCCTTGATGTTATGTGATTAGCAGTATACAAGGCAGAAGTACGAATGCATGGCCGGAAGATGGATGATTGAGTCAATATTTAGGACCCTTGGTTGCAATAAATAAAGTCTTTCTTTACTGAACTAATGATGAGCATTTGGCACAGCTTACTTCTCCCCTTTAGCTATGTATAGGCAGTGGTAATGATGGAAGAGGTAGTCCCTGACTCTCCTTCTAAGGACACTTTACAGTCACTCCCAATAACCACAGGCATGCTATTCTATTCTTAATAACCCTTTCTGCAGTTCCCAGGCTGAGGGATGAAGAATTTAGATCTGGATAGCCAGTCTGTCTCAAATTGTGGTGGCTGCTGAGGCAATAAATCCTTTCCACAGAAGTCTGATATAAATGAGTGAATACCTTACTGACATTATCATGCTTGACTGAACCTTCTAAGATGGTTGTCTCTATCCTTCATGGACACTCTGGTGGCAACGTTGCTTCTTTGGTAGTCGTAGTCTCAGAGAGAAAGGCTCTCTGGACTTATGCCTAGAATGTATGAGTTTGTAAATGTAGGTTTTGTTTATATCTCGGCTCAGCTTCAACTAACTAGCTAGCCAGGGGGTGGACCCAGTCCATTGTCTTGGTAACCTAACCAAATCTGGCAGTGTTTACTATTGCTGATACATTGCTACTAGGTATAATGATATATACAGATACACTCACCGGCCACTTTATTAGGTACACCATGCTAGTAAGGGGTTGGACCCCCTTTTGCCTTCAGAACTGCCTCAATTCTTCGTGGCATAGATTCAACAAGGTGCTGAAAGCATTCCTCAGAGATTTTGGTCCATATTGACATGATGGCATCACACAGTTGCCGCAGATTTGTCGGCTGCACATCCATGATGCGAATCTCCCGTTCCACCACATCCCAAAGATGCTCTATTGGATTGAGATCTGGTGACTGTGGAGGCCATTTGAGTACAGTGAACTCATTGTCATGTTCAAGAAACCAGTCTGAGATGATTCCAGCTTTATGACATGGCGCATTATCCTGCTGAAAGTAGCCATCAGATGTTGGGTACATTGTGGTCATAAAGGGATGGACATGGTCAGCAACAATACTCAGGTAGGCTGTGGCGTTGCAACGATGCTCAATTGGTACCAAGGGGCCCAAAGAGTGCCAAGAAAATATTCCCCACACCATGACACCACCACCACCAGCTTGAACCGTTGATACAAGGCAGGATGGATCCATGCTTTCAAGGCAGGATGGATCCATGCTTTCATGTTGTTGACGCCAAATTCTGACCCTACCATCCGAATGTCGCAGCAGAAATCGAGACTCATCAGACCAGGCAACGTTTTTCCAATCTTCTACTGTCCAATTTCGATGAGCTTGTGCAAATTGTAGCCTCAGTTTCCTGTTCTTAGCTGAAAGGAGTGGCACCCGGTGTGGTCTTCTGCTGCTGTAGCCCATCTGCCTCAAAGTTCGACGTACTGTGCATTCAGAGATGCTCTTCTGCCTACCTTGGTTGTAACGGGTGGCAATTTGAGTCACTGTTGCCTTTCTATCAGCTCGAACCAGTCTGCCCATTCTCCTCTGACCTCTGGCATCAACAAGGCATTTCCGCCCACAGAACTGCCGCTCACTGGATGTTTTTTCTTTTTCGGACCATTCTCTGTAAACCCTAGAGATGGTTGTGCGTGAAAATCCCAGTAGATCAGCAGTTTCTGAAATACTCAGACCAGCCCTTCTGGCACCAACAACCATGCCACGTTCAAAGGCACTCAAATCACCTTTCTTCCCCATACTGATGCTCGGTTTGAACTGCAGGAGATTGTCTTGACCATGTCTACATGCCTAAATGCACTGAGTTGCCGCCATGTGATTGGCTGATTAGAAATTAAGTGTTAACGAGCAGTTGGACAGGTGTACCTAATAAAGTGGCCGGTGAGTGTATAGTCAAGCTAAAATTGACTCAGGTAACTCTGATAACTCAAGCCACAGTGTTATCTTGTGCAATCTTGAGACAAAAGCCATTGAAATACATTGAAAGAGTTAATTAACTTCTTGTAATTTTTTACTAAATGCGTTAACCATCAACTTTAGCTTGGCTGCATCTGTAATTAGGTATTTTAACAATAAATCATAACATTTAACTTCATAGCATGAAATGAAAACTTTTAGCAATAATTAACCCTTTGCAGTGGTACTCTGGGGTACTGCTGAAGCTGTGGTGGTAAATACATATACAGCCATCTTCATCTTGATGCCACTCGAGTGTCAATGCCTAGGAGTCATATTTGTTCAAAGAGACCAAAAGTATGTAGCCTTTTGCCTTTAACTAAATCTGTGCCTTCTGAGAGATTATAACTAGAGATGAGCGAGCATGCTTGTCCGAGCTTGGTGCTCGTTCGAGTATTAGGGTACTCGTAAGTGCTCGCTGCTCGGACGAGTATCTCGCCATGTACTAGGAAATGGCATCTCCTGCATTTTGAATTTTTGGCGCCTATAAACTCAGCCAATCACAAGCCAGGAGACTCTGCGGTATACCTAGCATCACGTGGGGCCCTTACATGTCGATAGCAGGGGTTGGCTGGCCTGATCAGGTGACCCTGAAATATACTAGTGACTGCCCGCGGTGCTCGGCTCAGATGCTGTCTGGATGTCGTTAGGGACAGATCTGCTGCGTTTCAGGGAGAGTGTTAGGGCCTGGATTTAGTTCTCTGTTAGGCAGGAGTGATATCAAAAGAACCCAACAGCCCTTCTAGGGGCTACAAGACACTTTTTTTTTTTTTGTCTCTGGGCTGGCCAGCACTAGTAGTGCAGCTATCGCCATATATAACAATTTTTTTTTTTTATTGTTTTATCTCAGTGATACAAATCCATTTCATACAGCAGTGTGGAACCATTCAGTGTGTCACAGTTCAGCTGTCCACTCGCCACAAACCACAATCCGTATTTTCAGTCCAGGGGGCCCATTCTGTATGTCACGTAATCAAATACGGTCTTTTGCTTTCACTGATACAGCTACATTAGAAAAATCTCTGTGCGACATTTGTCTGGGTTGCAGTCAAAATAGCCACAGTCAGCAGGGGCTGAGTTTGCTCTCTGATATTTTCTGCACGTCATGTTAAATAAAAAAAAAAAAATAAAAAAAATAAAATAAAAAAAAAAAGTTTCTTTGTTGTTTTATCTCAGTGATACAAATCCATTTCATACAGCAGTGTGGAACCATTCAGTGTGTCACAGTTCAGCTGTCCACTCACCACAAACCACAACCCGTATTTTCAGTCCAGGGGACCCATTCTGTATGTCACGTAATCAAATACGGTCTTTTGCTTTCACTGATACAGCTACATTAGAAAAATCTCTGTGCGACATGTGTCTGGGTTGCAGTCAAAATAGCCACAGTCAGCAGGGGCTGAGTTTGCTCTCTGATATTTTCTGCACGTCACGTAAAAAAAAAAAATAAATAAAAAAAAACAAACAAAAAAAAAAATATTTTTTTTATCTCAGTGATACAAATCCATTTCATACAGCTGTGTGGAACAATTCTGTGTGTCACAGTTCAGCTGTCCAGTCACCACAAACCACAATCCGTATTTTCTGTCCAGGTGACACATTCTGTACGTCACGTAATTAAAAAAGGTCTTTTGCTCTCACTGATACAGCTACATTAGAAAAATCTCTGTGCAACATTTGTCTGGGTTGCAATTAAGCAGACCAAGTCTGCCTAATCTAATAGTTTCAGTGTAATTGCTCCATACTGCACGGTACGTAATAACATACGTAATTTAGCTCTAACTTATCCACCTATATATTAACTTGTTCAGATTGAACAAGTTTGTGGGTTTCAGTACAGCAGGCCATTTTTTTTTTGTACATATAATACACTTATATACAGAAAATGTTGAACCCCAGGGCTACGGGTCGAGGACGAGGGCGTGGCCTTGGTCCTGGGCAGGGTGAGACAGTACCTGCTGATGAGGGAGCAGGGGAACGCCGCAGAGCTACACTCCCTAGCTTCATGTCTCAACTTACAGGGACACGTGGTAGAGGACTGTTGAAACCACAACAGTGCGAACAGGTGATGTCATGGATTGCGGACAATGCTTCAAGTAATTTGTCCACCAGTCAGTCTTCCACGCAGTCCACCCACGTTACCCAAGGGAGCACTCCTCTGGCTCCTCCACCTCAACCTCCTTCCCCCCAGTCTGCCCCCTCCCAGGAAAATTTGAAATGCGATCCGGCATGCTCTGAGGGACTGTTTTCTGGACCCTTCCCAGAGTCACAAGCCACTTCTCAGGTTGCTGCTGACCTCTTTCCCGATGCCCAAGTTTTCCAACTGTCGCAGTCTGTGGGTGATGATGATGACATTGTTGACTTAGTGGAAGAAGTGTGTAAAGAGGTGTCGGATGATGAGGAGACACGGTTGTCAGACAGTGGTGAAGTTGTTGTCAGGGCAGGAAGTCCGAGGGGGGAGCAGACTGAGGAATCGGAGGATGACGAAGTGACTGACCCAAACTGGGTTGATAAGCCGAGTGAAGACAGTGCTTCTGAGGCGGAGGTGAGTGCTGCACCAGAACAGGTTGGAAGAGGCAGTGATGTGGCCAGAGGGAGAAGCAGGGCCAGAGCTGGTGCATCAGGAGCAACTGTTTCACGTAGTGACGCTCCCGTGGCGAGGCCTAGATGTTCGCAAGTCTGGAGGCTCTTTAAAGCAAGTGAGGATGACCTACGGACTGTGGTGTGCAACCTGTGCCACACCAGGATCAGCAGGGGTGCCACCACTACTAGCCTAACCACCACCAGCATGCGCAGGCATATGAGTGCTAAACACCCCACTCAATGGAACCAAGGCCATTCACCTCCTGCGGGTCCCACCACTGCTCCTTCCCCTGTGTCACTCGCTGCCTCTACTAGTCAACCCCCTGCCCAGGACCCCGGCACGAGCTCCTCCCGCCGGAAAACCACACCTTCGCCTCCACGATCCTCCACAGCGTCCACCAATGTGTCCCAGCGCAGCGTTCAGCTGTCTTTACAGCAGACGCTGGAGCGCAAAAGGAAATACAGTTCAACCCACCCACATGCCCAAGCCCTCAACGTCCACATCTCCAAATTGCTGAGCCTGGAGATGCTGTCCTATAGGCTGGTAGAGACTGAGGCCTTTCGCAATCTCATGGCGGTGGCTGCCCCTCGGTATTCGGTCCCCAGCCGCCACTATTTTTCCCGATGTGCCGTCCCAGCCCTACACCAGCACGTGTCACAGAACATCATCCGTGCCCTTACCAACGCTGTTTCTGAGAAGGTCCACCTAACCACGGACACGTGGACAAGTGCTGCCGGGCAGGGACACTATATATCACTGACGGCACATTGGGTTAACTTGGTGGAGGCTGGGACCGAGTCTGACCGTGGGGCCGCTCATGTACTGCCCACACCGAGGACACGGTCTCTCAGACGTACTATGCCTCCTCCTCCGACCCCCTCCTCCTCCTCCACCTCCTCCTCTGAATTACCATCCGTGGGCACGGCGCCTTGAGTCGGTAGCTCTAGGCGCAGCAGCAGTGCCGTGGGTAAGCGCCAGCAGGCGGTGCTCAAACTGCTGAGCTTAGGTGACAAAAGGCACACCGCCCAAGAGCTGTTACAGGGCATCATGGCACAGACCGATTTGTGGCTGGCACCGCTGAACCTCAAGCCAGGCATGATTGTGTGTGACAACGAGCGTAACCTGGTGGCGGCTCTGCAACTCGGCAGACTGACACATGTGCCATGCCTGGCCCACGTGTTCAATCTCATAGTTCAGCGGTTCCTCAAGACATACCCCAATCTGTCTGATTTGCTCACCAAGGTGCGCCGCATCTGTGCGCATTTCCACAAGTCGACCACAGATGCTACCACTCTCAGGGCAGCGCAGTGCCGCCTACAACTGCCCGCTCACCGACTGTTGTGCGACGTGCCCACAAGATGGAATTCGACATTAAACATGTTATCCAGAGCTTACCAGCAGCGCAGAGCGATTGTAGACTGCCAGGTGTCAACTTCCACCAGAACTGGTAGTCAGGTCACTCAGATTCCTCAAGTCTACAATGAGGAGTGGACGTGGATGTCTGATATCTGCCAGGTGTTGAGCAACTTTGAGGAGTCAACACAGATGGTCAGCGGCGATGCCGCCATTATCAGCCTCACCATCCCGCTGCTTTGCCTGTTGAAAAATTCACTGCTCAGCATGAAGTCGGAAGCTTTGCGCTTGTCACAAGAGACGGTGGAGGAAGATACGTCGCTTGATAGCCAGAGCACCCTCCGGTCTGTTTCTCAGTGCGTATCGGAGGAGGGGGATGAGGATGAGGAGGAAGAGGAGGAGAATGTCGGCAAGACAGAAGAGGGTACCAATGCTCAGTCCTTCTTAACTCTTGAGCGTGTATGGGCTGAAGAGGAGGAGGAGTAGGAAATGGAGAGTCAGGCCAGTGAGGAGAGGGAATTCTTGCATGTTGGGACTCTGGCGCACATGGCAGACTTCATGTTAGGCTGCCTATCCCATGACCCTCGCGTTAGAAGCATTTTTTCAAACACCGATTACTGGGTGTTCTCTCCTGGACCCAAGGTACAAGCAGAACCTTTCCACTCTCATCCCTATAGAGGAAAGGAGTATGAGAGTGAATCAATATCAACAGGCCCTGGTGCACAAGCTGAAACAATCCTTCCCATCTGACGCCGCTAGCGGCAGAGGGCATGGTTCTGTGGGCCAAGTAGCGGGGGAGAGGAGGCGAGCAGGCAGCTTGTCCAGCACTGGCAGGGGAACGCTCTCCAAGGCCTTTGCCAGTCACCCCAGCTGTCACCTGTCCCCAGTCTAGGCAGAGTAGGGGTGAGTTTTACAGAAAGATGGTGAGGGAGTACCTAGCTGACCATACCAACGTCCGGACCGATCACTCTGCTCCATACAACTACTGGGTTTCAAAGCTGGACACGTGGCCTGAACTGGCGCTGTACGTCTTGGAGGTGCTGGCCTGCCCTGCCGCTAGCGTGTTGTCAGAGCGGGTATTCAGTGCAGCTGGTGGCGTCATCACCGATAAGCGTACACGCCTGTCAACTGACAGCGCTGACAGGCTGACGCTTATTAAAATGAACAAAGCCTGGATTTCACCGAAATTCAAATCTCCGGGCGAAAGCAGCTAAAGATTAACATTACTTATGTATCCGATTCCTCTTCTCTACTCCTCCTACTCCTCCTCCTCCTTGTCGTCTTTGCCTAACGCTGACCCAAAAAAAGCAATTTTTTAGAGGTCCAACTGGCACTCTTTTACCAGAATTTTTCCGGAGGGCCACCTACAGGCCCTCTCTCCAAACAATTTTTCTGGAGGTCCACCTACAGGCCCTCTCTCTAAACAATTTTTCCAGAGGGCCCCCTACAGGCCCTCTCTCCAAAAATTTTTTCCAGAGGTCCACCTACAGGCCCTCTCTCTAAACAATTTTTCCGGAGGGCCACCTACAGGCCCTCTCTCCAAACAGTTTTTCAGCAGTGTCAACTACAAACACTGTAAAACAATGTTTCAGGAGCGTCAAACAGACAGTCCAAAACAATTTTTCAGGAGGCACAAGTACCGACATTTAAAAAAAAAATTTTTTGCTGAGGGTCGACTTTATGTACTCCGAAAAGAAAAATTTTTTTGGAGGCTCAACAAAAGCCATTTCACTGCATTTTCAGTCGGACAAAGTCATTGGTGGTGTCACCGCCATGCTGTGTCAGGCTTATGCCTGCATCGTGTGGCTGGGGATAGGAGAGCAGTGCCAGCATGGGCATGGGTGATGGACCTTCGTTGCACCTAGTTGGGTGCTTCCCTAACATGTGATAGGCAAGTGCCTCGCCTTTCTTGGTCTGGGTGAGCACAATTGCCATGAGGGTAACCACCAGGCTGTTGCAGGAGAATTTGGGGTAATGGTGGGATTAGGCAGCCTCAGAGGCATCCATGCATGCTGCCCCTGCTGTTTCCTGTCCATTTCCGTGGTGTTTCCATCATTTTCTGATGTTTCCAGGTTTTCACCCAGCCTTCCCTAGGTCCCCTGCAAAAAATGCTCGAGTCTCCCATTGACTTCAATGCTGTTCGTTACTCGAAACGAGCACCCGAGCATCGGCAAAAGTTCGTCTCGAATAACGAGCACCCAAGCATTTTAATGCTCGCTCATCTCTAATTATAACCACTAAACCTGTTGCCTGTCAAAGATTGTCATAACTGTAAGCTTGTTGCCTCATGTGAGTCAATTAAAAATTGCCTTGTTTAAGTTACAACTTTGCCTGATTCATTCAGCCATGCTAAACTGGGATGCCATACATACCACTCGGGCAAAAAGGTTTCTTTACTGTAAGGGTCCAACTCCCCCCCCCCTCCAACACCTGAAGTCTGTTCTCCCTCTGTGAGGAAAATAAGGATCTACAAATTGTATTTTCTCTTGCCAGATCCTTTATTTTCTTGCAGTTAATCAGAGCCAAACACGTCTAGAAGTATCTTACGCCCGTCTCCCTACAGCAATCAACATGAAAGCTTGGATACCTGATTTCTGTTAGTTTACAGGTACACAGGTAGATGGGGGATTTGTACTTAAAACAAAGAAAACCATACCATACTCATTGAAATACATAATAGTAGAATTTGAATAATCAGTTATTTTGCCATATAAAACATTTATTGTTAAAGTACACTTGAAAATACCCCCCCCCCCCCCAATCATCAAACCCTGAATATATCACTATGACACATCAGAGGTTTTTACTATGAGCGACACTTTAGAACACAATTGTACTGGTGAATTGCAGGTTTTCAATTTGTATATGTTCTTTTGTGAAGCTAAATATGTGGATCAATGCACAATAGGTATTTAAATTGTACTCTTGTGTTGCAATTTTTCAGCATTTTCTTTATCTGCAGATGAACAAACCAAGTTGTTGTTTCTGAGCATTGAGAAAGCTATAATCCTGATATGACAGGTCCTATATTTTCTATTTATGCCCATTTCTCTAGCTATAAACTCCTTGTAAGCTGTTTGGTAGATGTCCACTGTAAGTCTTTGTTATTTACAGATTCCTGCCATCTCCTGTGTGAATCTGCAGTCAGCGTGGAGCCTGCACCTTCTGTTGTGTCGGATGGCTGTGTACAGCTGCTGGATAGAATTTATCGCCAGAAATTAGTTTGTAACTGTGCTTTATATAAAACACTGTAGGAAACGGTTAAACAGTTAAACACTTGTGCCGTAGCTGGGAGATTACACCAGATACACTTAAGACGGGGCTGTCAGAATATCCAATTGACCAGGCAAAACATTTTCTACAAATCAAATACATTTTTTTTCTCCCACAAACCTTTGAGAAGCAGCACAGGCTGATCTATCATATGCTATATAGAGGAATAGAGGAAATGACTTTTTCTTTGTACAGAGAATTTCACTCAACTATATCTTTAGGTTTATCATAGAAATTGAAAGCTGAAGATTTTACTTTTTTTTTTGCCTTTCCAACCATCACTCAATGTAAAAATCCTTATGAATTTAGCTTCTAATGCTACTATCTGGTAATAGGCAATTTAAAATTATTTATCACAGGCAGCTTCAGCAATATCGGTTTGGTCCAGACATCCAGATGTAAATCTGTTTTTCACAGCCTATTAAAGTTCAAAGGAGAGAATTATTTTTAACTAGCCCATTACTTAAGCAACAATACTTTTTGCTGGACAGAATCCTGGTGTGCAACAACCTCATTACCAGGAAAGTATGAATGTTGATTGACAATTAGCATGACTCTCACCCCTTTGCCCTAAGCAAAATGTCCTTCCTTTTGTCCACTTAGATTTAAATTATGAGTTTTACTTCAAGCAATGAGGAAGATTTGAATGTTCTTTCTCTCAACACTTGATACCCTTGTTCATTTTAAACTCTACATACAACCCTTAACTCTGAAAGTCCTTTTTTTCCCACTTGCTAGCTGTTCTGGGTCTCCTGACATTGCTGTTCAATGCAGCTGAAATATAATTTGACCTCTGGTCCCTGTGCATTTTATTGAACACATGGAAGTATCAGCTGGGATTACAAATGGGATTGGATTGGATTTGCAGGCTAGCCAATGTTAAATGTTAGATTGGAAAATGCATGTAAAAGTCATATTTCTCTAAGCAATGGTACTAAGTCATAAAGAAAAACCATTAAAGAACTGTCACAAATATTCATCCATTTCCTTAGGAAATACTTAAAATGTATTAAACACAAATTAAAACTATTACACTGCCTGCCAGCTTTATCTATTACACCCAGTTTAAAAATTAAATGAAGTAGGAACACATATTCCCAATGACAATGCAGGCAGAGAATAAGCTGGATGGTTCCACATGAGTATGGTGTATGTGTATGCTTGTATAGGGCTACTAATAAAATGTACAGAATACAGCAATGGTCAATAGGCTGCAAAGACACAAGAAGCATTGTAGTGTATGAGCTCAAGCTTTTGTAATATTTCTATATAATAATCTTGTATGACTATAGCAACAAGCTATAATAAGCGTAATAATAATAATAATATAAACACTTCTTAATCCTGACTTTGTCACAACAGTAGCAAATAATTGACAGGTGATTATTGATAGGTGGCGACATTTTAATTCATTATACCTGGAGATAAGATAATCCTCCATTACTTTGGAGGTAATTGAAGAGCTTTATGGAAACAATAAAGGGGTTGACCTGGGTGTAAGTTAAAAAGAATCTGTCACCTAATTTTCACCAATATAACTAAGAGCACTGACCCACAGAAGATTGTAGACACATCCCAGATATACCTGTGTGCACTTTGTGCCTTTCCATGTCCAGGAGAAGCACTTTTATTCTGCTAGAAAACAGCTCCCAAGTGCCCAGCTGAAAGTGAAAGTAAAAACAGCTATCACTCATGACTAGCATTCTAACAGCTATACCTTCTGATATAGTGGATATAATGCTATGGTTCTGAATTGTATGGTATTGTATGGTATTGAAAGGTTGGGATGCCAGCTTTCAAACAAGGTCAGGTTCATATTTCTAGTGGCTATCAATCCCACAATATAAGCAGCTAAAGCAGCCCTCCCTTCTTCAGTCTGGTTTGCTTTGGGCAACTGCAGTAGCAGAGCCATGTACTTGGGAGCTGTTTTCCAGCAGAATAAAAGTGCTTTTCCTCGACATGTAATACAGACACACAATGCACACAGGTATGTCTGGGATGTGTATGCAATCTTCTGTGGGGCTCTGCTTTCCTGCTCTTAGTTATATAGGTGAAAAACAGGTGAGAGACTCCCTTTATATTCTTACATAAGGATTATATTGCAATGCCATAGAATTTTCAAGATCTCTGTTTTCTGTCTGAATACCTTTCATGACAATGTTCTCTCACACCCGATGGTTTGTTGCAAGGTAACATTGTGTTTAAAGAGGTTGTGCTACTAACCCATTGAAAATGCAACAGGATTAGAGATGAGCGAGCATACTCGTCCGAGCTTGGTGCTCGTTCGAGCATTACGGTACTCGTAAGTGCTCGCTGCTCGGACGAGTATCTCGCCATGCTCGAGGAAATGGCAACTTCCGCATTGTGCATTTTTGGCGCCTAGAAACTCAGCCAATCACAAGCCAGGAGACTTTGCGGTACACCCAGCATCACGTGGAGCCCTTACATGTCGATAGCAGGGTTTGGCTGGCCTGATCAGGTGACCCTGGAATATACTAGTGACTGCCCGCGGTGCTCGGCTTAGATGCTGTCTGGATGTCGTTAGGGATAGAGCTGCTGCGTTTCAGGGAGAGTGTTAGGGCCTGCATTTAGTTCTTTGTTAGGCAGGAGTGATTTCACAAGAACCCAACAGCCCTTCTAAGGGCTACAAGAAATTTTTTTTTGTCTCCTGGCTTGGCTGGCTGGCTGGCTGGCACTAGTAGTGCAGCTATCGACATATATAACCCTTTTTTTTTATTGTTCTATCTCAGTGATACAAATCCATTTCATACAGCAGTGTGGAACCATTCTGTGTGTCACAGTTCAACTGTCCACTCACTACAATCCGTATTTTCTGTCCAGGTGACACATTCTGTACGTCACTTAATTAAAAAAGGTCTTTTGCTCTCACTGATACAGCTAGATTACAAAAACCTCTGTGCGACATTTGTCTGGGTTGCAACTAAGCAGACCAAGTCTGCCTAATCTAATAGTTTCCGTGTAATTGCTTCATACTGCACGGTACGTAATAACATACGTAATTTTGATCTAACTTATCCACCTATATATTCACTTGTTTAGACTGAACAAGTTTGTGGGTTTCAGTACAGCAGGCCCATTTATTTTATTTTTTTTTATATAATACACTTATATATAGAAAATGTTGAACCCCAGGGCTAAGGATCGAGGACGAGGGCATGGGCATTCAATTACTGCAGGGGGCAGAGGTCGTGGTCTTGGGCAGGGTGAGACAGCACCTGCTGATGAGGGAGCAGGGGAACACCGCAGAGCTACACTCCCTAGCTTCATGTCTCAACTTACAGGGACACGTGGTAGAGGACTGTTGAAACCACAACAGTGCGAACAGCTGATGTCGTGGATTGCGGACAATGCTTCAAGTAATTTGTCCACCAGTCAGTCTTCCATGCAGTCCACCTACGTTACCCAAGGGAGCACTCCTCTGGCTCCTCCACCTCAACCTCCTTCCCCCCAGTCTGCCCCCTCCCAGGAAAACTTGGAATGCGATCCGGCATACTCTCAGGAACTGTTTTCTGGACCCTTCCCAGAGTCACAAACCACTTCTCAGGTTGCTGCTGACCTCGTTCCCGATGCCCAAGTTTTCCAACTGTCGCAGTCTGTGGGTGATGATGATGACAATGTTGACTTAGTGGAAGAAGTTTGTAAAGAGGTGTCGGACGATGAGGAGACACGGTTGTCAGACAGTGGTGAAGTTGTTGTCAGGGCAGGAAGTCCGAGGGGGGAGCAGACTGAGAGGGAGCAGACTGAGGAATCGGAGGATGACGAGGTGACTGACCCAAGCTGGGTTGATAAGCCGAGTGAAGACCGTGCTTCTGAGGCGGAGGCGAGTGCTGCACCAGAACAGGTTGGAAGAGGCAGTGGTGTGGCCAGAGGGAGAAGCAGGGCCAGAGCTGGTGCATCAGCAGCAACTGTTTCACGTAGTGAAGCTCCCGTGGCAAGGCCTAGATGTTCGCAAGTCTGGAGGTTCTTTAAAGAAAGTGAGGATGACCGACAGACTGTGGTGTGCAACCTGTGCCACACCAGGATCAGCAGGGGTGCCACCACTACTAGCCTAACCACCACCAGCATGCGCAGGCATATGAGTGCTAAACACCCCACTCAATGGAACCAAGGCCGTTCACCACCTCCTGCGGGTCACACCACTGCTCCTTCCCCTGTGTCACTCGCTGCCTCTGCTAGTCAACCCCTGCCCAGGACCCCGGCACGAGCTCCTCCCGCCGGAAAACCACACCTTCGCCTCCACGATCCTCCACAGTGTCCACCAATGTGTCCCAGCGCAGCGTTCAGCTGTCTTTACAGCAGACGCTGGAGCGCAAGAGGAAATACAGTTCCACCCACCCACATGCCCAAGCGCTCAACGTCCACATCTCCAAATTGCTGAGCCTGGAGATGCTGCCCTATAGGCTGGTAGAGACCGAGGCCTTTCGCAATCTCATGGCGGTGGCTGCCCCTCGGTATTCCGTCCCCAGCCGCCACTATTTTTCCCGATGTGCCGTCCCAGCCCTACACCAGCACGTGTCACAGAACATCATCCGTGCCCTGACCAACGCTGTTTCTGAGAAGGTCCACCTAACCACGGACACGTGGACAACTGCTGCTGGGCAGGGCCACTATATCTCACTGACGGCACATTGGGTTAACTTGGTGGAGGCTGGGACCGAGAATGACCCTGGGGCCGCTCATGTACTGCCCACACCGAGGATTGCGGGGCCTACCTCGGTCACGGTCTCTCAGACGTACTATGCCTCCTCCTCCGACCCCTCCTCCTCCTCCTCCGGAATTACCATCCGTGGGCACAGCGCCTTCAGTCGGTAGCTCTAGGCGCAGCAGCAGTGCCGTGGGTAAGTGCCAGCAGGCGGTGCTCAAACTGCTGAGCTTAGGTGACAAAAGGCACACCGCCCAAGAGCTGTTACAGGGCATCACGGCGCAGAACGATGTGTGGCTGGCACCGCTGAACCTCAAGCCAGGCATGGTTGTGTGTGACAACGGGCGTAACCTGGTGGCGGCTCTGCATATCGGCAGACTGACACATGTGCCATGCCTGGCCCACGTGTTCAATCTAACAGTTCAGCGGTTCCTCAAGACATACCCCAATCTGTCTGATTTGCTCACCAAGGTGCGCCGCATCTGTGCGCATTTCCGCAAGTCCACCACAGATGCTGCCACTCTCAGGGCAGCGCAGCGCGGCCTACAACTGCCCGCTCACCGACTGTTGTGCGATGTGCCCACGAGATGGAATTCGACATTAAACATGTTATCCAGAGTTTACCAGCAGCTGCAGAGCGATTGTAGACTGCCAGGTGTCAACTTCCACCAGAACTGGTAGTCAGGTCACTCAGATTCCTCAAGTCTACAATGAGGAGTGGACGTGGATGTCTGATATCTGCCAGGTGTTGAGCAACTTTGAGGAGTCAACACAGA
Organism: Rhinella marina; assembly: GCA_900303285.1. Lineage (NCBI taxonomy): Eukaryota > Metazoa > Chordata > Amphibia > Anura > Bufonidae > Rhinella > Rhinella marina. The sequence goes on along the minus strand of ONZH01030457.1, from coordinate 9,576 downwards.
TGGTCAGCGGCGATGCCGCCATTATCAGCCTCACCATCCCGCTGCTTTGCCTGTTGAAAAACTCACTGCTCAGCATCAAGTCGGATGCTTTGCGCTTGTCACAAGAGACGGTGGAGGAAGATACGTCGCTTGATAGCCAGAGCACCCTCCGGTCTGTTTCTCAGCATGTATCGGAGGAGGGGGATGAGGAGGAAGAGGAGGAGAATGTCGGCGAGACAGAAGAGGGTACCAGTTCTCAGTCCTTAACTCTTGAGCGTGTATGGGCTGAAGAGGAGGACTTGGAGGAGGAGGAGGAGGAAATGGAGAGTCAGGCCAGTGAGGAGAGGGAATTCTTACGTGTTGGGACTCTGGCGCACATGGCAGACTTCATGTTAGGCTGCCTATCCCATGACCCTTGCGTTAGAAGCATTTTTTCAAACACCGATTACTGGGTGTTCACTCTCCTGGACCAAGGGTACAAGCAGAACCTTTCCACTCTCATCCCTGTAGAGGAAAGGAGTATGAGAGTGAATAGATATCAACAGGCCCTGGTGCACAAGCTGAAACAATTCTTCCCATCTGACGCCGCTAGCGGCAGAGGGCATGGTTCTGTGGGCCAAGTAGCGGGGGAGAGGAGGCGAGCAGGCAGCTTGTCCAGCACTGGCAGGGGAACACTCTCCAAGGCCTTTGCCAGTTTTATGTCACCCCAGCAAGACACTGTCACCTGTCCCCAGTCTAGGCAGAGTAGGGGGGAGCTGTACAGAAAGATAGTGAGGGAGTAACTAGCTGACCATACCAACGTCCGTAGCGATCACTCTGCTCCATACAACTACTGGGTTTCAAAGCTGGACACGTGGCCTGAACAGGCATTGTACGCCTTGGAGGTGCTGGCCTGCCCTGCCGCTAGCGTGCTGTCAGAGCGGGTATTCAGTGCAGCTGGTGGCGTCATCACCGATAAGCGTACACGCCTGTCAACTGACAGCGCTGACAGGCGGACGCTTATTAAAATGAACAAAGCCTGGATTTCACCGGAATTCAAATCTCCTCCGGGGGAAAGCAGCTAAAGATTTAAATAACTTATGTATCAGATTCCTCTTCTCTACTCCTCCTCCTCCTCCTCCTTGTCGTCTTTGCCTAACGCTGACCAAAAAAACGCCATTTTTTAGAGGTCCAACTGGCACTCTTTTACCACAATTTTTCAGGAGGGCCCCCTACAGTCCCTCTCTTCAAACAATTTTTCCGGAGGTCCACCTACAGGCCCTCTCTCCAAACAATTTTTCCGGAGGTCCACCTACAGGCCCTCTCTCCAAACAATTTTTCCGGAGGTCCACCTACAGGCCCTCTCTTCAAACAATTTACGTCTTTTTCCTCTCTTTCTCTCTCTCCAAACTATTTTTCCGGATAGGTGCCATATACGGTATTAAACTGAGTAGTATACATAGAACACATACCACACTTGATCAATCTCATAATTGACAATTGTACCGGTTGATGCTAAATTTTTAAGTTGGGGTCCTGCGTCGTCATTCTGACTACATCCGGCTGTTGTCACCACCACACACGCTAGCCCAGGGGGCACTCCTCTGGCTCTTCCAGCTCAACCTCCTTCCCCCCAGCCTGCCCCCCACCTACAGGCCCTTTCTCCAAACAATTTACCCGGGTAGGGGACGTATTAGATATTGTACTGATTTTTTTTTTTTGGTTCTTCTTTTAATTGCTTCCTGCGATAGACGGGAATCGAACCCGGGTCAACTGATTGGGAAGCAGCTATGCTCACCACTTTACTACCAACAGCCACAGCAACTGATAAGAACAGATACTAAACTTGATGTCAGCCAACATTTCGACAATCGATAACCCGAAACGGGTCCGCCGTCGAGCCCGGCGTTCGGCCACCCTGAACATTTCACATACTCTGACCGAGTCTGACCCTGGGGCCGCTCATGTACTGCCCACTTGGAGGATGCTTCAACTCCTGCTGACTCACTCTGTTGTCACCGCCATGCTGCGTCTGGCTAAATTTTTGGGTGGCTAACCTGCTACCTCATGTAACTTGGTCACTTGTTGGTGTCACCGCCATGCTGTGTCAGGCTTATGCCTGCATCGTGTGGCTGGGGATAGGAGAGCAGTGCCAGCATGGGCATGGGTGATGGACCTTCGTTGCACCTAGTTGAGTGCTTCCCTATATATTCCCACCATGCCAGCCATGGGTTGTACATTAACTAATAACAGGGAAAACAAATAAAATATTTTACAGAAGGGTCAACCACAGACACTCCTAAAAAATTTTACATGAGGGAGTGTCTCCCCGTCTGCCATCGTGTTCGGTCAGGCTGTCAGTAGGTACACCACCTCTGTCGTCCGCAGAAGCGGCCACTATGAGGAAGGCCACGGCGAGAACATCCCCTTTTCAATTGAGAGCAAGTGTAGAATTGTAGGAGGATGACACTTTTCTTCCGCAGTGGATTCACCTTACCCTTTATCATTGCCAGACAACAGTTGGTGAAAAAGTAGTTGGCAATGATGAAGAAAATGTAACGTTGCAGTGGACCGTCTGTGACGCAAAACCTATATATTCCCACCGTGCCAGCCATGGGTTGTACATTAACTAATAACAGGGAAAACAAATAAAATATTTTACAGAAGGGTCAACTACAGACACTCCTTAACAATTTTTTAGGAGGGTTAACTTCGGACACTCCAAAGCAAATTTTTTGGAGGCTCGCCTACAGACAGTTGACTGCTACCTCAATCTAACTTGGTCACTTGTTGGTGTCACTACGCTGTCACCATGATGTGTCAGGCTTATGCCTGCGTCATGGGGAGGGGGATAGCACAGCAGTGCCAGCATGAGCAGTGGTGTCACCTGCAGGCGGTGATGGACCTTCGTTGCACCTAGTTGGGTGCTTCCCTAACATGTGATGGGTATTTGCCTCGCCTTTCTTGGTCTGGGTGAGCACAATTGCCATGAGGGTCACCACCAGGCTGTTGCCTGAGAATTTGGGGTAATGGTGGGATTAGGCAGCCTCAGAGGCATCCATGCATGCTGCCCCTGCTGTTTCCTGTCCATTTCCGTGGTGTTTCCATCATTTTCTGAGGTTTCCAGGTTTTCACCCAGCCTTCCCTAGGCAGAGCCTTGGTCCCCTGCAAAAATGCTCGAGTCTCCCATTGACTTCAATGGGGTTCGTTATTCGAAACGAGCACCCGAGCATTTTAGTGCTCGCTCATCTCTAAACAGGATGCATCCAAATATTGCTTCACTTCTTTATTAATTCCTTCTTTAAGTATCTCATATAGTAAAAACGTAAAATACACATAGATAAAAATCCATATGTGCAAAACAACTCCAGATTTTCAAATTCACAGATATTTTTTTTATTTATTTTTTTAGCTTCAAGCCACGAGTGCACTGAGGATTGCTGAGTACTGAAAAAATAAAAGATAAGTGCATAGTTTAACACTAGGTCATAGTTCAATACTAGGACATAGGAACTAAGGGGAACTAAGGTTTGATTTTCCTTGTGCATTGTTTGCTTGATTCTAGCAAGTTCCCCAAATATAGCAGTAAAGGGTTTAAATTTAAATTCATATTTACTCTTTTTTTTTCCTCTTACTGTTCTTCCCCATGTAAACATGTGCTCCAAGGAAAATACTAGTAAGTGTGTGTCCTGTGCAATGCATTCATACTTTGAGGGCCATTTGGAAGCCCAGATTCTAGATCTAAATGTACAGTTTGCAACACGCAGAACCTTTGAAAACCCGGAGAAAGGTTTAGACCTCACTGTGCAGGCCCTGGTAGGGGTCAGTGTAATGTAGGTGGGTGGAGGATGGCAAGATCAGGACTATGGGGTCAGTAGCTGGGTAACACTTAAGAGAAGTGGTAGGGGGAAAGTTCCAAGGAGGCTAGTTTGGGGCAGGAACACCTGAGTAAATATGCCTGTTTGGCTGATATTAAGGATGGAAGCTCAGGACCACCATCACGGCAGCAGGCCATTACTTCTAACAACCAGGGGGATGACTGTTGTAGGAAGGATGAGAAAAAGAGTGCAGAAAAGGTCAGGCACATGTTGTTGGTATAGGACTCCACTATTAGGTGGACAGACAGGCTCATCTGTTGCTGAGACTGTGGATGCCGAACAGTGCGTTGTCTTCTGGGTGCTCCAGTTTGGCATATTGCGGATCGGATAGACAGATGGCTGGGTGGCCCCTCATTCCCTAAAATTATTTTAGAGCACAAGGAGAGAAGCTCAAGGCCAGGACCTTCAAGGTAGTATTTTCAGAAATACTACAGTGCCACAAGCTTCACTAGAAAGACAGCGGGAGTTTAGGGAGTTAAATAAGTGGTTCAGAAGCTAGTGCAGGAAGGAATGGTTTAGGTTCATGGAGAACTGGGCTGACTTCTCTGTCAGCTACAGGCTTTACAGTAGGGACAGGCTGCACTTTAATGGGGAGGGTTGAACTGCCCTGGGGGAAAGAATGGTTAAATGGCTGGAGGGGCTTTTAAACTAGGATCTGGGGGGAGGGAGGGGAGTCATACCAATAAGGAGGTAGAAAGAGTATATAGAGAATGGGATATAGCAGGGGGCAGGGGGGATTTAGTGGGGCTGGGGTTAGTGAGGAAATTAGGGAGGTAACTGGGCATAACTGTACTCCAGCGAAGCTGGTAATATGAACCTGTTATAAACCAACAATATAAACCAAGGTGCCCAAACAATCTCAAATATCCACTTTCTGGAAACTGAATGTGGGAAAGTAAATAGTAACTTAAAAGGCATGTTCACAAATGCCTGAAGTCTAGCAAGCAAAATGGGGGAGCTGGAGTCTATGATACTAGAGGAACACATAGATGTAGTTGGTGTGGCTGAGACATGGCTTCCCATGACTGTGCTGTTGATATTCAGGGATTTACACTCTGTAGGAAAGACAGGGTCAATGGTTAAGATGGAGGCATGTTCCCATATCTGAGGAGTGATATGAAGACGTGAAATAGGCAATTATGGGTGAGGATGTGTAAACCTTATTGGTGGAATTACAAAGGAAAATAAACTGTGAAAAAATAATACTTAACGTAATCTATAGACCCCCAAACATCACAGAGGAGATAGTGTTCAGCTGTATAACAAAAAAGATCGGGCTGCACTTTTAAACTTCCCAGATATTGATTGGGATCACGGTTTTCTCTCAACTGCAAAGGGGAGAAAATTCCTCAACTTGCTGCAGGACTACTTTATGGGACAGTTTGTAGAAGATCTCACTAGGGGAGATGCTCTTTTGGAACCACTAATTTCTAATAATGCAGAGCTTGTAGGAAATGTTACTGTTAATGAAACACTTGGTAATAATGACCACAATATAGTTATTTTCCCACTCAACTATAAAAAGCAAAGTCTTGCTGGGAGGGCAAAGATACTGAATTTTCAAAAGGCCAATTTCCCCGGGTTGAAGGCAGCATTTCAAGGCATAGACTGGGAGTATCTATTATCACATAATAGTGCAGAGGACATATGGGTAATTACTCTGCAAAATGTATTCCTGTAGGTAGCAAGAATAAAGGGCTAAAATGAAACCCAACATGACTTACAATTAATGTAAAAAGTGCAATAAATGGCAAAAAAAAGGGCATTTAAAAAATACATATCTGAGGGGTCAGCTGTAGCCATTGAAATTTACAAAGAGCTTAACCCTTTAAGGACCTCTGCCGTACATGTATGGCGGAAGTCCGTTCCCCAAAGATGGTGCCCGCTTGCGCATGGAGCCGCTGGGTTTCTGCTATTTCAAATAGTGGACACCCTCGGCACTAGTACGCATACATTTTCCCCTACAGATGCCTTTGTTAAATGTGACCACGGTATCTGCGCAACCCGGAACCAGAAGCCGCACGCTTCCAGTCCGTTAACAGAGTTCCCCGGCTAAGATCGGGGAACCTGTTAGAGCGCTGAAATAGGTTGAAGCCTCAAGCAGGCTTCCGAGTCTATTTCAGGTAAATACCAAACATACCAAGTAATTGCTGTTAAGCTGATCACTCTTTATAACATTCTGGAGTATATGCAAATTGCCATTATAAAAACTGAAGCAGTAGACTTTGTAAAAATTAATATTTGTATCATTCTCAAAACTTTTGGCCATGACTGTACAAACCTTCTTTCCTACAGGCACACAGGATGTCCCCTTGTCACAGTAACAGTCCTGGGGATAAATAGATCATGGGAGAGATCTCTGTACTGACCCCTGATATATTTATACATAGTTATTAGATCTCCCCTCAGTCATCTTTTTTTCTAAAGTGAATAACCCTAATTTTGATAATCTTTCTGAGTACTGTAGTCCACCCATTCCAGTTATTACTTTAGTTGCCCTCCTCTGAACCCTCTCCAGCTCTGCTATGTCTGCCCTGTTCACAGGTGACTTAAAAAAAGTAAAGAAAAAAGTAAAAAAAAGTTTTTATAAACATAAAAATAAATAAAAGTTCAAATCACCCCCTTTCCTTAAAATATAAATAAAAATACTTAACCAATAAAAAAAATAAACATCATAGGCATCGTCGCATGAGAAAACATACATGGCATGTAAATGGCGCCATTAGAAAGTACTACTTGTCCCACAAAAATAAGCCCTCAAAAGGCTATGTGAACGAAAAAATAAAATAGGACTATGGTAAGAGGAGTGAAAAACGAAAATGCAAAAATGGAAAATCCCAGGGTCCTTAAGGGGTTAATAAAATCTGTAAAAAAGACATAAAATCTGCAAAAGTACTAAATGAATGGCAGGTGGCAAAAGAGAGCTAAAAAAAGGTCAGAGCAGGTACAGTAGCTTCCCTAAATAAGGTTAAAGGTGGGATGGTCACCGAAGAAAAGGTAAAGGGAGAGTTACTAAATATTTTTAAACTCTGTATATACCAAAGACGAGAAAAGAGCTGATATCGGTGGTGCCAGGGCTGTTAGTACATTCAGTAATATACTCAATTGGCTAACTGTTTATATGGTCCAAGCTAAGTTAAATGTGAACAGATCCAGATGCATTACACCCAAGAATTCTTGAACAACTCAGTTCAGTTATCGCTGTGCCCCTGTTCATAATATTTAGAGAGTCTCTATGGACTGGTACAGTGCCAAGTGACTGGCACAAGGCAAATGTGGTGCCCTTATTCAAAAAGGGCTGTAGGTCATCCACAGGTAATTACTCTGACGTCATCGGCGCAGGCGCAGTGAGGTAGCCGGGAGCCTGGCGGCCAGCGCCACTCACTGCGCCTGTGCCGATTTTATTCCACACGGCGCAGGCGCGGGATTTGAATCGCGCACAGGGCCGGCAGAGGATCGAACAAGCTGCCTGGCCCTGTCAATCAAGACAAGGTAGGTGTGACCGCAGGTGGGCAAACGGAGCTTACTAGGTGCAGGGTAACCGCCCCTTGCACCTAGTAAGCCTAATTAGCATAAAATAAAACATCATTTTTATCAAAAACGGGGGCACCAATAAAAAAATTAATACCAGATTGGGCATCAGGTGACATTTGCACATTGCAAATGTCATCCTGTTTAATATGCCCAGATCTGGTGACAGAAACCCTTTAACTTCTGTTGTGGCAAAAATGTTTGAAAGACTACGAAGGGACTTTATACACGAGTATTAGAGATGAGCGAGTACTAAAATGCTCTGGTGCTCGTTTCGAGTAACGAACCCCATTGAAGTCAATGGAAGACTTGAGCATTTTTGCGGGGGACCAAAGCTCTTCACAGGGAAGTTTGCCTGAAAACCTCAGAAAATGATGGAAACACCACGGAAATTGACAGGAAACAGCAGGGGCAGCATGCATGGATGCCTCTGAGGCTGCTTAATCCCACCATTACCCCAAATCCTCAGGCAACAGCCTGGTGGTTACCCTCATGGCAATTGTGCTCACCCAGACCAAGAAAGGCGAGGCAAATACCCATCACATGTTAGGGAAGCACCCAACTAGGTGCAACGAAGGTCCATCACCGCCTGCAGGTGACACCACTGCTCATGCTGGCACTGCAGCTGAAATCAAGTTTAGTATCTGTTCTTATCAATTGCTGTGCCTGCTGGTGGTATAGTGGTGAGCATAGCTACTTCCCCAAGCAGTTGATCTGGGTTTCCATTCCCGTCTATCGCAGGAGGCAATTCAGAATCAGTACAATATCTAATACGTCCCCCTACCAGGGGTAAATTGTTTGGAGAGAGGGCCTGTAGGTGGGGGGCAAGGAGGTTTCGGTGGAAGAGCCAGAGGAGTGCCCCCTGGGCTAGGGTATGTGGTGGTGACAACAGCCGTAATGCATTTGGAAATGCTCTAGCATCAGCCGGTGCAGTATCAATTCTTCTCAGTTTAATACCATATACGTCCCCTATCTTGGGACCCTATATTTAATTGATATTTCAAACACGGAAAAGGGAAAAAGAGCTTGCTCTGGCCAGGGGAGTGTCTTTCCCACTGCAGCTAAGGGGACGTGTCCATGCTCTGCCTATCACAGGTCATGAGGCAGATAAAAGATAACAAAAACAAACATGAGTACAACTTTGGATACGTCCCCTATCCGGCTAAATTGTTTGTAGAGTGGGCCTGTAGGTGGGGGGGGGGGCAGGGTGAAGCAAGGAGGTTTCGCTGGAAGAGCAGAGGAGTGCCCCCTGGGCTAGCGCGTGTGGTGGTGACAACAGCCAGAATGGATTTAGCAAAACTGTTGCATCAACCGGTATGGTATCGATTCTTCTCAGTTTAATACCGTATACGTCCCCTATCTTGGGACCCTATATTTAATGGATATTTCGAACACGGAAAAGGGAAAAAGAGCTTGCTCTGGCCAGGGGAGTGTCTTTCCCCACTGCAGCTAAGGGGACGTGTCCATGCTCTGCCTATCACAGGTCATGAGGCAGATAAAAGAACAAAAAAAAACATCAGTACAACATCTAATACGTCCCCCTATCCGGCTAAATTGTTTGTAGAGTGGGCCTGTAGGTGGGGGGGGGGGTCAGACTGGGGGGAAGGAGGTTTCGCTGGAAGAGCCAGAGGAGTGCCCCCTGGGCTAGCGTGTGTGGTGGTGACAACAGCCCGAATGGATTTTTGAAAACTGTTGCATCAACCGGTACAGTCGTAAATTATGAACTTGATCAAGTGCAGCATGTGTTCTCTGTATTCTTCTCCGTTTAATACCGTATATGGGCAGCTATCCGGAAAAATAGTTTGGAGAGAGAGAAAGATAGGAAAAAGACGTCAATTGTTTGGAGAGTGGGCCTGTAGGTGGGGGGGCAGGGTGGGGCAAGGAGGTTTCGCTGGAAGAGCCAGAGGAGAGCCCCCTGGGCTAGCGTGTGTGGTGGTGACAACAGCGGATGGAGTTAGAATGACGACGCAGGACCCCAACTTAAAAATTTAGCATCAACCAGGTACAGTCGTAAATTATGAGATTGATCAAGTGTGGCATGACTTTTTAGATGGAGATTGCATGTGGTCACGTTACTCCCTGGAACCCCATAGTCACCCCTTCTCTGATGTGCTAGCCCAGAACATTCTCTGCCCCAATTCGCAAGACCTTTTGCTGTTTCTGTGTGCTGACAGTGTGGATTTACCAGTGTTGTCTGAGGAGGTGGTGG